>VSTD030004812.1:0-10090 GCA_008808055.3 Sporobolus alterniflorus
GGAATCGGAGGCTAGGCTAGGGCTCCCGCGGGGTCCGCGTTCGCAGCTCCCCTTCCCGTGCAGCGACAGGCGTGGGGCGTGGGCTCCTGCGCTGTTACGTATTCTTCGTACGGACGCCTGCCGCGTGCGGGCTAGCCCGGTCATTAACGTTCGGATTTGGTCGTTTGAACGCGATTAGAGCCGTTAATTAATGCGATGAAAGGAATTTGAAGGGAAAGAGCCCGCCAATGTTCGTTGATTCTCTGCGCTGCAATTGGATCTTGCAGTAGCCAATGAACCGCCTTGAATTTGAATTTTGAATGCTCATACGCTACTAGCCTAGTTCTAGACACCTGCATTTCATTGAATTTTGAAAAACCATAGGTTAGCAAAATTAGCCTATGTTTGGTTTTCTTTATGGCATGTTTGGTTTTACCCAACTAAAATTTAGTCACTAAAATACTAAGTGTCTATTTGTTCTCTCCCAACTAAAATTTAGTCACTAAAATATTAAATAGAGTGACTAAAATATCAGCTAAATTTTAGTACATTAGTCACTAAGAGGATGACTAAAAGATAAAAAAAACATCTCATGGCCTTAAAAAGGTGTTTAACTGTTTCACATCTATTATAGTTATTTAAATATTTCTACAAAAAATTTAGTCATTAGAACCAAATAAGTTGACTAAATTTTAGTCACTAAACTTTAGTCAGTCGACTAAAGTAACCAAATAAGGCCTAAAGATGGTGATTAAAAGGGTAACTAAAATGCCAGTTAAATTTTAGTCCATTATTCACCAAAAGGGTGACTAAAAGTGAATAAAAAACAAAAAAAAAGCATCTCATATCTTCAAAAAAGTATTTGACTGTTTCACATCTATTAGGATATCTAAGTATTTTTACGATAGTTTTAATCAATTTTAGTTATTGAAACCACATAAGGTGACTACACTTTAGTCATGTGACTAAAGGAAACAAACATGGTCTTAGTCACCCGACGAAACTTTACTCTGTGGCCTTATTTGGTTCCAATGACTAGATCTATTGTACAAATATTTTTATACTCCTAATTAATGTTGTCTCCCACTAGCCATAATTGTTTAAACATTAAAAGGAGGGGCACGAACGTCTTTTATGCATTTTAGTCACCTTTAGGCTTTAGTCACCCACTTGTTGATTAAAGAACTAAACTTTAGTTGCCTCAATTTAGTCACCCTGTTTAATATTTTAGGGAACTTAAAGTTTGGTTTGGTGGAACAAAACAGAGCCTTACACTAACCAACGTCAAAGAAATAAAAAGTCAAATAGTGACTTCTATAAATCTTTGATGCCAAAAAGGAAGTAGAGCAGGCAAGTGACACATTCCACACCAAATAAGCATTAATATTACAGAAAATATGCGGTCGCCAAGCTTCAAATTCAAATCAGATAGAAAAAAAACATGGATAACTTCTGCCACGCTAGTGGCTCACAAAAAGAACCATTTAGTGCACATGAGTGCGATCTCACGAAAGCTTTGCCAGGTAGTTTTTGTATGCGTGTCAGGTATGGCGAAACACACCACATCAAACCGGCAGTCATTGGCGCGATGTTTGGCCGTTTGCCGCTGTTATCCGACCAACTGCCACACCATAGGAGGATTGACGTGCACCACTCAGGTTATCAGCATCCACTTGCTCCGCTAGCTGGAGGGACAGCAACCCACAAGGCTACGGTACGCTATACGTTGCTCAGAGTAGTATCAAGAATCAAAAGATGCATGAAAGCGAAGCGGCCAAGAGAACAATTTCAAAATTTATACGTATGGCTTAAAACAGGTTCCACACAGCCGTATGCAATCAGGTGTCCAACTCCAACTCGGAATACAGCGGCTCGGTTGAACAGGTTTTCCGAATTCTGAAGGCGTGTTTGGTTTGAGAGGTTCCCTCATGATTGTGATGTTCGATCAATTCACCCTATTCCTCAAACTAAACAAGTGGTTTACGTTTGGAGCTAACATCGAATGATCCATCACCACCGTATTCCTCAAATCAAACACCCCCACTACGAAGTTGGCATGGGACTAAGAGTTTTGTTTCTGTAACTATGTCCATGACGTTTCTGTTTCAACTCTCTTCACATTTAGCTGATAGCAAGAGGTGTAGCGAACCCGATGCTGAACCCAAACGAGATGCAAGTCAGCTCCTCGTTCCTGTCTCCCAGCAGCTTCATAGTGATAGTGTAGGAACCCTGCAATAGAACAGAATGTCATGAAACGTTCAGATGTACATGAAACTGTTTCAATTCTATGCTTTGGTCTTTTGCTAATGCAAATAGGACTGGGGCGAGTTTTGCCCTTGAACTCTAAACAAAAAAACTGTTTCGATTCTACTGAAAGATGTATAGTTCGCTGACAGAACTACACACTGCACTGCATCTATGCTTACCGGTGGGGTGAATGATGGTAACGTCTGTTCACTAGCTAGAACAAATTCCCCCGTTGCTGGGCATGAGGTCCCGTCACAGAAGTTATGAGTTTCAGAGTGGACGTGGAAAAAGAAGTATGTAACATCTATCACCAGCTTCCCATTACTAATACTTTTATCTGAATACATAAGAAGAAAACATCCCATGAGTATCCTGTACAGTATGTCAGGAAAAAAGAGCGGGTGTATATGTTTGTATGCCATATTGCCATAAAACCTCTTTGATCGCTCTAAACTAAAGAAGAAGCACTGAATAAGGGAGGTGCTAAAATTTGGTTAGATAATCAACTTTCTTTTCTTGCTGAAATTACTACTGGTTATTTTTTGAACTATAAAAAAACAACTGATTCAACAAACTCCCTTTCCTTCGAACACTCCTTTCGTTGAATGGCATATATTCTTGTTGAGCATAAATAGAAGATAGAATAAATCATATTGCATATCCTCAGTGTGAGGTATATCTATAGTGATCCCACAGCACTATAAAATATTTTCCTGAGCTAGAATAACGAGTTGACCCCCTTGTTATAATTTAAAGGTCAAATTTCTGCCTGATCATGATATCATGGATGCTATTTATAGCTTGGACGCTGACCTGCTTAGCCCCTAAGCATTTGTCAAGTTGGAAATGGAATATGGATACGTCTATTTTGTAAAGACTCCTTCACTCTGCATATTATGATGCAAGCAAAGCTGTTGTCAAATTTTCAATGTTGTTTATGCAAAAGCTAGTGATTTTTAGGTAATTTTTGTCGAGATTCATGTGAGTATTCGTCTAAAAAATAAATATATAGAACCCAAATTTCGTGCACAATGAAAATCACCAGTTTCTAAGTCATATAGAATTCAATTCTAGGTATGATTTTGCAATTGGTGTTGTTCCATGAGCAAACCAAAATTATGAGCAGACTAATGTAGAACCCAAATACAAATGATACTAAATTGTAGCAACCAATAAAGCACTTCGCCATGCTTACTAAACTAAATAATCCTGAATCCCCAATGCAAAACAAGGATAAGCATGGAACTCCAACCACGACACAAAGTTACATCATATTAGCATCTGACAACGACAACGTTGAATTGATCTCGCTAGCACAATCAAAGTTGCAGGTCACCCCAATCCGGAAACAACGACCAATTGATTGCACCGGGAACGCTAGCTAAATAGCTTCCACATAGTCTAAAGCGTGCATGACGTCATAGTCCAAAAATCACAAGTAAAACTATGGGGCTAGTTCGTTGATGAGTGAGCCATCATAAGTTCATAACAGAGCTGAGACCGGTTACCCGTGGAGGCAGAGATCCTGAAGGTGGCCGGCTCGCCGCATATGACGGGGTCGGGGATGACCTCCACGCCTGTCACTTTCACCGGGTAGTCCCGCCCCTTCTCTGCAGAACCAAGCGAAATCGTCAGAGAAAAGCTCGCACGCACGAGCAATCCTCACAAACTCGAGAACGGGGGAACTCCTTAGGCGAGCGCTTACTGCAGTACTCTACGGCGGTGGAGACAGAGGCGGAGGGGAGGAGGAGGAGGAGCGCCGCGGCGAAGAGGAGTGGTTGGTGGTCGATCGTCATCGCAGCAGGTCTCGGAGTCTCCGGCAGTCAGTGACCACGAAGACTCAGTGGTCGGTCCGGTCAAGTCAGGATATAGTCTTCAGTTGTGGGCCTTATTGGACTTTATCCTAGGTTGGGCTGAGCGGCCCGTTTATTTCGGCCGACCATGATTTTTGGGAACTGCCCAAGAAATATTTCTGCGATCTTCCTCAGAGTTTTTTTGCTATTTTTTTAGTTTTGTTATGTATGAGTCATTTATTTATTTAAATCTAATGTTTAAAAAACAGATAGTTACCTATTAAGAGGGGGAACAACTGATATGCAAACAATCCTTAGATGTAAGCATGTAAGCATGCAAGCGAGCCATGTGCACCATTGGATGTGAATCCAACTGTAGACATATTAAGAAGATTTTTGCAAAGTTTTGTAAGATGGTGATAGGAGGGTTAAGTGTCAAATTTTCATCTATCGTTAGATCCGCATTTAAAGACCCACAAGACATGATTGCACATTTACACCTAAGGCTTACTTGTATAACAGTCATAGATATTAAGAGGTATTTTAAGTGGTGATCCAATACCAACTTAATGTGGATCAAATACCAAATTTATTAATTTATTAATGAGATAATAAAAATTAACAAGAAATCTTATATATCTCTAGGTACTTCCAAAACACTATAGTAGAACTTATTTTTTCCACTACGAGATCCAGGTGAAGTCTGCACCCTTCTCCAGCGGTTCGTATTTGTTGGTAAGGAATTTGCCCTTGGATAATACTTTGGCCGGCTCTAGTGGTTCCTGTTGAGAAGTCCGCAATTGGCTCAGTGGAGATGTCTGCGATTGGTTTGGTGAAGTGCAGATGAAAATGGCTCGAAGTGTCGTCTCGCTTTCCTTGTTTGATGGATGCACTAATGCATTGACATGCTCAGGCTTTCCTATGCCAGGAAGCAGACGACATGTTGCAAGATTACTGACTTCAGATGATATTTGAATAGAAATTTTATAGATCGAAAGGAATTATGTGTGTGCCACATGAAGATCCAAGCGCGTGATGCATTCAACAATGTTGCCACGGCATGGTTGGAAGAACATTTCTTTCATCGCGGGATAACTGTTGTCAGTGTCAAACAAGTCCTTGATGCTAGTGCAGTACACCTTGATCATGAGATTGAGCTTCTACCCGACAGTAGCGTGGTAGGCGTAGAGCTTGATGACTCTGGGAAAACAATGGCCACAAGAGGGATCATGACTCAACGTTCAAGCCCGGCCTTCTGAAGCTTGTATTGAACTTTCGTACTCCACATGTTAGAACTCTGCACATGCTTATAGGATCGAATTTCTCGTGACTAGAACCACAAACGGAGGTGTATTTAGATAAACATACAGACACTATGATGGAACTGTTTCTTGATCTTGAACTCGAGAGTATAGCAGCAGCATCTGCATTGAGGACAAATAATAGGGGATGGTTTGAGCTCTTCCGCATTCAAGACACGGGCATATATTTTGTGAGCTTTGTTTGGGTCAAGCGATATAGACAGCTTAATCTGGATATACATCTTTCTTTTTAGATTGACTTTAAACTTGAGAGCTGAGACCATACAAAGGTTTGCCGTTTTGCTCCCTTGTCTTGTTTAGCATGCATCCTTATTGGCATTCGTCACTTGAAAGTTCAATCAACAATATGTACACACCGGTAAAAGATATAATATTTACGCAATTGACCTAGCAATGCTATGATAAAAGAAGGGCTATGTATATAAACATGCTTAGATATCTTTAGGGACCATAGATACAATATGTTCAGTACATGCCAAGTAGAACTTTAAGGTGAAACAAGTTGAAGAAGTCTGAACTTCCGCTTGGCTTTTTTTAAAAAGAATTGAGTAAAATATTTATTATAACATTGTTATATTATTACATTATATTACTAGTATTGAACATTATATTGTGTCGATGGAATCGTTTTGATCACTATCCTGCATTTACATTTGGAGCTATGAACTGGCTCTTTACCATCTTTCGTATCCTTGACCAATATGCTAGTATGAATTTCTGATTCCTTGGGATTGTTGCACATTGTTTTGCTATCATATCAATCTTGGAGTAAGTTTCTTCCCCGTAACCCTTGGAACACGAATTTTTACTTGCACTCAAATTCAGCAAGCAAAATTCTTGTAAACTAAGCTGCCAGTCCGAGATTCGTCAAACATTTGTCATTCGTATAGAATCCTAATCCAAGCTATTGGTTCTTTCACCAAGAAGTAAACTAACCCTGAACCCAAATTTACACCCAATTAAATCAGTTTCTAATTCCTACCATGAACATTTGTCATCCATTCCTTTCGCCCCAGGAATTCAAGCCCAGATTCCACACCTCACATTTCGGCGGCGGTATCAGTAAGAAACCAAAAGAGATTTGTGAAGAAGGAAAAACAAGGAAGAATCTCTGTGCCTATGGTCACGACATCCTCGCCATTGCCAGCGGCGTGACCTCGGCGAGCGGCGTTGGCATGGGGCTCGGCAGCGGCGACGTGCGGCACACGGGGCACGTTGGGTGGTTCCGGAGCCACGGGTCGACGCACTCCTTGTGGAAGAGGTGGCCGCACTCCGGCAGCATCCGGAGCACGTCACCGTCGCCGTAGTTGTCCAGGCAAATCGAGCAGCACGTGCACGTGGTGCCGTTCTTTGCCTTGGCCTCCTTTCTGGCCTCGCCGTACACCACCTCCGGGTACCCTATCAGCGTGGCCTCGTCGATGCCGAGCTCGACATCGTGCACCCCCTCGCCGTCGTTCCCGATGTGGCCCTGTTGCGGTCGGGACGGAGCATCCCCCGCGTCGGCGGCCGTGACGGGCGCGCGGGTGGCATAGAAGCAGGAGGCGAGCACGGTGGTGATGAAGAGGAAGAAGAAGACGAAGATGATGACTCCGAAGCCCTCCACGCCGTCGGTCCGGTCGGAGCTGAACGTGCCGACGGGCGGCGAGCCGCCGGCGTTCATCCTTAACGGTGGTTTCTTGGCCGGCCAACAAGCGGCCCGAGACTGATCAAGACAGGGAATGGGGCGGCGAGGTGAGGAGTGGGCGTCGGCGTTGGTGTGGACAGCGATCGGCGCCCTTGCTCTCGATCGTTTGGTGCGGTTTTGTTTGGGTTGGAAGGGAACTTGGATCCGGTGCAGGGGGAGGTTGCGAGTGCGGCGTCAACGCTTTGCATGTTGCAGAGCGCGCAACAGGAAGACGGGCAGAGCAGAGGAGGGAGTTGTATAGAGGAAGGTGGAGAGAGAGATAGAGAGACAGCGAATGGGCAACGATCTCGAGGTCAATGCGTCGGCTTGGTTTTCTATACGCTAGTTTTCCCGATGATTTGCTGCTGGTTTTTGCTTGCGTCTATGTTTGAACAAGTTGCATCGTTTGAGTCCTTGCACAATTGTTGATTCGTTCGGTTTCGCCAGGGCCCACACGCGATCATGTGAGCAAGCTCTGACTTTGTTTACATTTTTATTTATAGCAGTAGTGTTGATCATGCCTTGTAATTTGAGTTTATCGACAGCTATTCGGCAGCAACGAGGTATGTGCACACGTCATATACGCCCTTTCATCCTCGTCAGTTGAGGTGCGTCGTCGGTCGAGATGGTTTTGATTTCAAATGATATATAACACACATTCCGACACAATATGCAGAAGTGTCGGAGAACAGCGTGAACGTACGGAACTATCTTAACTGTATCTCTTAACTGCCATCTTATCGTAAGATTCGTAACCCTTTGAGGTGGCATAATTCAAATTATGAAAAAGGAATTCTGCCTTAGAGGGCAAGGTTATCTGATCTGAGTGGCAATTGCAATTTTCTCATCGACACATGTGTCTTTTGAGCTAATGTTACTTGCCATTGTATTTTTCTTTCCTTTTAGACCGTCGCCAGTATTGCGGAGACGCTTGAGCGGGCGTGGAATATTACACGGTGAAGAGAGAGTGTAGAAATCGAGGCTTTTTCGTGCTGCTGTTCGCAGCCTGCTGGAGCAGCGCATGCTCAAGAAACTTGGATACTTCGCATGCGAGGCTTGCCGGAGTTGAAGTCAGCCCTTGTCATGCCGTGTGTGTTAGAGTTGTTTATATTGTCACTACTCCCTCCATCCAAAAATAAAATATTTTTACAATATTTTAATAAGACAAATGGTTAACTGTGACGTCCAAGAGTTAACAAATATTTATATTTTTGACAGGGAGAATACATTTCCCCACACGTGAATCTTGGTCAAGCAGCCACTGTTCACACGCTGAAAAACTCCATGAGCAAGTAAGAATTTTGTATCTGAATTCTGAAGTTCCCATCCAAGATTCATAAGAGCTCCCGCTGAAGTTACATGACGACTACGGCCATGACAAGCGACAGGATACCAAAAGCCTGGCTCGCTTCTCATCCAAGGGCGCGAAGTGTTTCGAGCTCACTAATCCACTTTTTTTACGTGCGCTTTTTCTTTCAGTTGGCGCGCACAGTACACTAGTAACGGTGGGTGCTTGTGTTCAGAAACAACATTCGTGCTCTGACTTGTGAAATTTTCTTCTCCGTGCCTCAGTGCACGGCCAGCTCAGTGAAGGACAGGTTGGTCACTCTGTATCTGTAAGGTCAACGGCCAGAAACATATACTGTAAATAACTAAGCAGTAGTTTGTTCCTTTCTTGTCGAATTCAGTTGAATCGAGTGGAATAATGTCATTGTTTATTGAACAGCCTTCCTCCATCGACCACTTACCCAAATGCTTCGACCTACCTCCATCCAGTTGGATCAAGCAAAGGCACATATTCTAGTACATACTCCCTTTTTTCTTGTGCGTATTTGACAAGGCACAAGACCAAGTATTAACCATTACTATTCCAGATACCATCACTCTCCACAAGAAAAGTCACTCCAGACGAAGCAAAGTTAATTAGCAAGCTAATCAAAGAACCATGCCAACATAACTTCACTTTAAGGCTAACAGAAAATAAAGTTGATCTCCCTTCATCCACTCTGAACATAAACAGCGTGCATTGATATTTTTTGTGATATACAAAGACTTAAATACTCCTAATAAATATAAAATAGACAAACAACTTTTTAAGATATATGATTTTTTTAATCTTTTAGTCATGACTATTCCATACACCATCACTCACCATTTAATTAGTGTTGTGTGACTCTTAGTTTCACAAGAAAAATCACTCCAGACAAGCAAAGTTAATTAGCAAGCTAATCAAAGAACCATACAAACATAACTTCACTCTAAGGCTAACAGAAAATAAAGTTGATCTCCCTTCATCCACTCCGAACATAAACAGCGTGCATTGATATTTTTTTTTGATATACAAAGACTTAGATACTCCTAATAAATATAAAATAGACAAACAACTTTTTAAAATATATGATTTTTTAAATCTTTTAGTCACGACTAATGGATCAAAACTTAGTTGATATTTTAATCACATTTTTAATCACCCTATTTGATAAAACCAAACAGATCCTAAATGCACATGGCACCGCAAAGTTCCAGGAGAAGCAGGCAGAGTTGAGACATTAGCTTGTCAGATGTCAGTGACAATGTAGATTAGGCACACACATCAGCGTTAAGTCGTAGTACAAAATTGCGCTTGGCACGAGCCAATTACGGGAAACAGAAACGAGAAATCATCCCACCCAGGGTCGGACATTGTATTTTTATCAGCAAAAGTATCACACATCGGTGCGGGGGAAAACTACAGTAACGGTGTGTGTGGAGTGAAACAACAATTTGATGTCACCATAAAATAACTACTGCTGGGCGCACTGCACCCTCTGCGCGCCACCGTGCATCTCCTCGTCCTCATCGTATGCCTCCTGGTGCTGTTGCTGACGCCGCCTCATCTCCTCCTCGATGTTCACGTCATAAGGCATCGTCTCCTCACACTCGTCCAGTTCCATGTCCGTGTACTGCGACTCCGGCTTCGGAGGGAGAACGGCCTCCAGGGCCTTGCACTGGTCCAGGCTCAACGAGTCTGGGAACTCCACCGAGAAGTGAATGTACAGCTTGCCCTTCATGAATGGCCTCTGATACATGGGCATACCCTCATCATT
>VSTD030004813.1:0-10090 GCA_008808055.3 Sporobolus alterniflorus
GTTTAGCTCACTATGTTATTCAACCTTATCTTTCAGTTGAACAAGATGTTCAATAATTAGAGGCAAAACATTTTAGTCATACAAAATGCAAAGGGGTGTGATCAACGTCACCGAAAACTAATTTAGTTTTATGTTCGAGAGATTGACTATGGAGACAATTTTCTTGATAAGACAACTTATATAGAGATATAGGGAACAAAAGAAAGATCTACATATGGTCTTCATTGACTAGAAGAATGGAGATATCGATTAAGATGTCACTCATAGAATTAAGGTATGCTGCTTAAAGTGGTGTCACCCTAGGGCGCCATACAAGGTAAAATGCAAATTCTATAAGACTGTGATCCGGTCGGGCATGTTGTATGGAGCAGAATATTGGTCTACTAAAAGATGACATGTCCAACAACTAAGTGTAGTTGAGGTGCACATGTTAAGATCGATTTGTGGTCACACAAGACAAAGATATTGTGTCCAAAATAATGACATACGTGAGAAATTAGGGGTGTCACCGGTCGAGGAGAAGCATGTATAACATCATTTGAGATGGTTTGAATATATACAACAGAGGCATAAAGAGACACCAGTTCATAGCGGAGTAATAAGTCGGGCTGGTAGTGGAAAGAGGAGTAGAGGAAGATGAAACTTGACATAAAAGAAGTTTTTGAAGAGATTTAAAGGATTGAATTATCACCAATGAGTTAACATTACATAGGAAATAGTGGAAGTTAGCAATTCATGTCAAGTCATATCACTCATATAAGTCTAAAAGGAATCACAGGAGGGTATAAGCCCTCCTATATTCACACTTAATTGGAGCTCAAATTCCTGTGATTTTCATCTTCCTTGATTCACTCGAATGTGATATGTACATGACTCTACAAGGAATATAGAAGGGTATAAGCCCTTGGTTAAAATAACATGATTCATGTATTTTTTGGAGTTCGAGGGTGAGCAAAATGCCCCGACCCCAATTTGCATTGTAAAAATACCAACAAGTGTTCATACAGGGTTTAGTGTAGTCAAGGTACAGACACAGAGTTCGACAACAGAACGAAAACGAGTGGCAAAAACTCATGCTATTACATCATGGCAGCTCAAACTGAAAACCATTCTCAGTTTGCGCAACAACCTGCACCATCAGGTCTGGCATCTCTCTGTAGTGTCACCTGACTTGAAGTAATCCTCTCGGGCCACCACATCACCTTCTCGTAAGCGCTGAGAGCATCCTTGAATCCAGCCAGATCCTTCACCGAAATCAAAATTTTCCAGCATCGTAACATCGGCAACACCAATCGCCACAACATCTTCATGCCCATCCAGGCAGCACCCTGGAAACACATTAAACTCCTTAACTTCCAAAGCCCCCAGCATAAGGCTGCAAAAAAAACATTAACGGCCCCAAATTTTTTATTACACAATTAATGCTTAGCCATGGATTCATAATTCACGCCAATTTGAATATTAAAAACCTCTTAAACAACCCCCAAGCCTGTTTAGCTACAATACACTCAAAGAACAGGTGATGAATGGAGTCACTATCAGTACATAACAAGTATGTTTTGTCCTCCACCCTCCTTTTCCCTTGATTATCTCTTGTTAATGGCATATTCTTAAACATTAACCATAGGAAAAAATGAATCCTAGAGGCACCATCAGATTCCAGGGTTACACCTTTAAAACTAATCACAGTATACAACAACAGAGAGGTGTACACCCCTGAACTATGGAACTGCCAAATAAGTTCATCCTCCCCCTCACTTAATGTAACACCCTAATTTTCAGAAAAAATTAAAACTTGTCAAGTTAATGCATTTCATATAAATAGCGATAGTAAAATTTTGAATAATTTGATAGGTTGTATTTCATGGTATGCATATTTTTATTTCTGAGTCCTAGGTTGGTTTCGATGTTCAAAAAGATTTAGATTTCATTTTGAAATCTTTTTCTGAATCATTTAAAAAGCTTTCCGTTTAAAGCCTTAGTTTGAATTTGAATATTCAAACTAATTTTTAAAAGTTCCAGATTTGAAAAGTCTTCAAAAAGTTTATCTGAATTTTTCCTAGCCTGGCCCCGATCAAATTCAGTTTAAAAATATTTGAATCCTTGATTTTTGAACTCAAATTCTTGAAAATAAATTTGAAAAGATTTTCTGCAGCCCTTATCGTTTTTGGCCCAAAACCCATTCGCAAGACCAACTCAATTTTCCTTGGAATTTCTCGAAGCCGGCCCATGTTCTAGGTGTTCGGCCGAGCTATTTGCAGCACTCTGGCCCAAGTCGAACCACCCGAGGTCGTTTCCCTCCTCACGCTGTGAGGCCGTGCCACCGCCCTCCGGCGCGCCGCCGCACCACTCATCGCCGTCGGCCGCCCTCCCTTGCTCGTGAGTAGGTGAAACGAAGTGTTGGACCACCACCTTCGTTTCCCCTCATAAATCAGCACTGCCCCGCCTCCTCTCCCCCCTTTTCGGCTTTCAAACATGTTGAGTTAAAATCCACCTCGCCGGCCGTCTCCCTCCCGATGCCTCGTCTCACCTTGGCCCTATAAAAGGCGTTGTGCACCACCCTGTCCTCCCCCACATCATTTTGCCCCACTCCACTTTGTTTTCCCGTGCTCCTAGCAAGCTGCTCGCGCAAGGAACCCGCCGCCATTTTGTTCCTCTGTCGCCGCCCTGACCACCAAAGCCCACGGTGAGGATGGGCAAGGTCTCCTCTCCATTTTGATGCAACCGTGACAAGCTCCGGGCCGCTGCAGCACCGGTGAGCTCGTACTCCGACGAGCTTTAGCCGCATCATGCCCTCGGGTCCACCGTGGACCGAAGCGTCGCTCGATCCACCGTCGCGTGAACTCGGTTCACATCCTTTTCAGTAAAAAAATAATTTGGTTTCCAATAAATCCTAGGAAATTTGCACCGAAGCCCTCGGCTTCCATTTAAATTCTGTTCTAGCCCTTGGATTCAAAATTTTTATATAGTCTAGCCCCTGTATAATTGCAATCTAACCCCTACCACTTTAAAACCTCATATCTTTTTAACCGTAACTTCATTTTAAGTGATTTTTGCGCCAAAAGTTTTGTAGCGACAAAACCTATCTAGCCATTGCATCATATTACTAAAATTCCTCTATTTGCTGTTCTATTTGATTTATTTTATGTATATTGCTTGTTTCTGGCTTGTCGATCGTCGTGCAGAGAGCGAGCTGCTGGATAATTTTGAAGACATCAATTTTGAGGATCTTGATCAGTAGTAAGAGGGATTCGAAGGCAAGTGTCCTTGACATATGTTGTACCTATTTCTTATTCTATCTATAGGAATGCATGCTAGTATTATTGTTGGAATTATTGGTATACCTATGAGTCATACCTTTCCATGAATTATCCTTGTTACCGGGTTTGGGTAGAATACTAGAATATCTTTTACGTCAAGCTTAGCTTGCTGAGTCTGGGGTTAACCATGGGAATTGGTGGAATTAGTTAACATTTTGTAGAAGTGTGAGTCTAGGGGATCCTAGCAGGAGGATGTAGATGATGGTGCGGGAATGCACAAGTACTTGTTATGTACTCTTTTGGATTGTGGTAGTGCCTACCAGTGATCCTAAGGACCTGTTCGTGGAATGTGTAACCATGTTTACTATGCAAATAACAAGGTTTATATGAGTAGGCTTAGTTGAGTAACATGTTGCTTTCCCAGTTTTGTGAATATTCGGGCAAAAGGACAGTATGTGACTTCCTGGACTTAGGCTATGTAGTGAGTTTATCTCCTAGCATTGGCACAAGAGGGAGCCTCTATAGGATGTGACTTCTGCTGTGCTGAAATCTTAGTGTGAATATTTTGTGGACTAGGAAACATTGTGAAAAACTATGTGGTGATCTCCTTGTCGTGCACCCAAGGAAGTGTGCATTGGGCAAAATGGAGACGTTTAGTCACTTAGCTAGCGAGATGGATCTTTCATATGATTAGTTGGAGTATGGTTGAGTTGGATCTGTCGGGTTTGAGTCTAGTTGTGTTGACTCATGGTATGCAGCAGGTGGGATGCCTGTGAGCATGGTTCAGTTTTGGCTACAGGTGTGACTCCTGTGAGCTTGTGGCCCTTGATTACCATGGGTAATCTAGGTGCGTGGTCATACTTAGATGTTGTCTAGGTCTAGATGCTTTCTTTGTAATTAAAGCATGTTGTCAAGCCTTTCTTATTATAAGCTTGCATGTCATTATTTTCTACACTTGCGGAGTACTTTATGTACTCACACTTGCCATATTTCTTGTATATTGCTGCTATACTCTGCTGCTCAGAAGATGGAGACTTCTTTTAGGTGTGTGGGCCCCTGGTCATCTGCCTATGGTGTGGTGTTTTGTTTCACTGCGTAGGCCTCTTGGTCTTGTAGTAAGTTTTATAATAAGACTCGATGTAATAAACACTAGTTATACTGTTTATTTCACCATTTGTTACTTTATGTGTGAAACTTGATCCTGGCACACATAAAGGTAATGCATTCAGTTTTGGCCTTCAAACTGGGTGTGACAAAAGTGGTAATCAAAGCCGTGTTGACCGTAGGACGCAAGCCTAGAGTAGAATGGACGTTCTTAAGGACATATAGTTTACAAAGCTATTTTCCAAAAAGCTTTACTTTTATCCTTGTCTTTGTTTTATTGATCTTATTTAAACTACTATCTTATTCTCTCCTATTCCAAATTTTAGATGCTTCATTCTCGCCTTATGGCCCGCAAGAGCACTAGACGTCAGCTCGCTGGTTAGATGGCGCCAAGGGATGTGCCACCTGAGCAGGAGCCGCAACCTGACTCTCCTCAGTACGTTCCTCATGAGGATGATCCCTTTGAGATCGTGGTCATGGTACCTGTGGGAGAAGAAGCTCAGGAAGCAATGGAAGAAGCTCAACAACTGTCGCAGAACAATGGCAACAACAACGACCATGACAACGACAACACTCATGAGGAGGAAAATGAAGACAATGAGGCTAAAGAAGAAGAAGGCAATGATGGAGAAGATGAAGATGATGAGGACTACACTCCTTTGAGTGACTTTGAGAAGGAGAAGATGTACCATGAGGCTGACGAGATAAAGACCTCTGGAAATGAAGCTCTGATCCCCACCGGCAGACTGTGGGATTTGCTGAACCGTGTCGACATCACCACTCCTCTGGAGTTTAGAATCAAGAAAGTTCCACGCCTAGGGCGGGAAGAGTACAAAGCAATCATGGAGATCATCAACAAGCTTAGTGTGATCAGCCGGTACAAGGGTCTAGCTTTCAGAGCAACTTACAGAGATGCAGTAGCTGACGCTGCACGGCAGGCAATCACTACCTACAACCGCACATATCATGACAAGCTGAAGAACTTTGTCTACCATCTGCGGCCTCAGAGGAAGAAGGACAAGTTCAAGACTTCTGGGGTCAAGGCTGATGTCCCCAGGATGCTTATGGTGCATCACCAGGATGTTTCTATGGAGATGAGCATCTGTCTGCAGGCTGCTTAGCAGGAGATCCAGTCTCTCCGTAACCAGCTCAGGGACTCGGATGCGACTATTAGAGGGTATCAGAGGATGGTAGCTGGTGAAGCCAGTGACCTCTACTCAACTGACACCTATACTTGGTCAGCCACCTCCTCTGGTCCAGGCGCAAATGATGAGCCTACAGTGAACATCCACTCCCCTTCCGGCTCTTGTACTCGTTAGGAGTTTTACCCCGAGTTTGTAATAAGTGTGCATTGCTAGAACACTTTGTTATGGATGTTTTGGATGATTGATGCTTGTGTTTACCCCATGTGAGCTGTAGGTTGCTTATGCGCTTTGTCTACAGCCTCACCTTAGTTATCTAATAAAATCCTAATCATCATTATACCTTGATGCATATAGTTGGAAATCTTTTATCTCTATCTCTGTCTCAAATCTCTTCATGATCATCATATGGCCAACACTCACAACTATGGCACCAATGAGAACAACGACAACAATGCCATCCCACCTCCACCACCAACACTTGAGCAAGTGTTAATCATGCAAGCTCAGATGCTGCAAACCATGCAATAAACTATGGCGAACATGCAGCAAGCTCAAGTACAACAACCAGCGCCATAGCCTCAGCAGCGTGACAAGCTTGGAGAATTCCAGTGGACCAAGCCTCCAACATTCTCTCACTCCATTGAACCAATGGATGCCGATGATTGGATGAAGACAATCAAGAAGAAGCTACAAGTTGTTCAGTGCACCAACAGAGAAATGGTTCTATTTACAACACATCCGCTTGTCGGACATGCTGCAAACAGGTGGGATGCATATGTTGAAGCCCACGAGGAGCCGAAAACTATCAACTGGCAAGAATTCAGGAACAGTTTCAAAACTCATCACGTGCCGCTTGGAGTGATGAAACTTAAAAAGAAAGAATTCGAAGATTTGAAGCAAGGCTCAATGACTGTGAGCGAGTATGTGTCTTGTTTCACCCAATTATCCCATTATGCTCCTGATAACGTGGATACAGATGAGAAGAAGCAAGATTGGTTTCTCAATGGACTGAATGATGGTCTCGCCTATGCACTGGAAGCTTGCGATTTTATCAATTTTTAAGACATGATGGACAAGGCTCTAGTTCTTGAAAACCAAAAAGGAATTATGGAACGAAAGAGAAAGATGTAGCGCACTGGAGCTCAAGGAAGCCATAAGAAGTTTCATGATGGTTCTTTCTCTCAAGGACCTATTTTCCATCCGGGTCAGCAGCAAAGGATGCAAGCTGCAGTGTAGGGATTCCAGACTCCTCAGCATCAGATTCAGCGTCCCAACTTTCAGTCTCCTCGCTCTACACCGCCACCACCGCAAAGAAACAACAATGCACAGAATTATGGTGTTGTGGGACCGTGCTACAGTTACGGTCAGAATGGGCACTATGCTAATAGGTGTCCAAGGAAGCAGGCAAATCAGACTCTAGCTCCAAGCACAAACCAGAACCTCAACCGTAATGCTAACAATAGTGCAACAACTCCAGCAAGGTAGAATCAAGCTCGTGCTCGCGTGAATCATGTGGCAGTGAAAGATGCTCAAGCAGCTCTAGATATTATTATTGGTATGATCCATGTAAATGATAATAATGCAATTGTGTTATTTGATTTTGGAGTATCTCATTCAATCGTAGCTGCTAATTTTATGCAAAAATATAACTTGCCCCTATTCATACTAAAAATCGGATGAGTGTTAGTTCTCCTAGAGGAGATATGCATGCAAGGCATGTTTGCTGTAAGGTTAGTATTCTTATGTGGGGAGTACAATTCTTAGCCAACCTCATAGTTCTTGAGTCAAAAGGAATTGATGTGATTCTTGGAATGGACTGGCTAAGCAAGCATAATGGACTGATTGACTGTGCTAAGAAGGTAGTAAGGTTAACAACTAATAGTGGCATGGAATTGGAATATGTGGTAGAGAACTTGGTCACGGACAAAGCAACATCCAACCGAATTGTGTTGAATCATCTTGATGCCACTTCAACTGTGGATATCAGGACTATCTCTGACTTTCCGAATATTTTTCCAGAAGAATTGCTAGGTATGCCACCATATTGTGAAATTGAGTTTGGTATTGAACTAGTTCCTGGTACTACTGCTATTTTCAAGAGACCATATAGAATGGTCGTCAATCAATTAGTGGAGCTTAGGGAACAACTTCAGGAGTTATTAGATAAGGGATATGTCTGCCCTAGTGCATCACCATGGGGAGCACATGTTATTTTTGTACTGAAGAAGGATGGTACATAGAGGATGTGTGTGGATTACCGTTCTATAAACAAAGTTACTATCAAGAACAAGTACCCCTTGTCGAGGATCGATGATTTATTTGATCAACTAAAAGGAGCATGTGTTTTCTCAAAAATTGACCTCAGGTCTGAATATCACCAATTGAAGATTAGTGGATCTGATATACCCAAAGCAACTTTCATTACTTGCTATGGTCTATATAAGTATACGATTGTGTCATTTGGATTGATCAATGCCCCTGCCTACTTCATGTACTAGATGAACAAAGTATTCATGGAATATTTGGACAAGTTTGTGGCAGTGTTCATTGATGATATTTTGATATTCTCCAAGAATGAAGAAGAACATGACAAACATCTCCGTATGGTATTGCAGAAGCTTAGAGAAAATCAATTGTACACCAAGCTAAACAAGTGTGAATTTTAGTTGAAAAAAATTTCGTTTCTTGGTCACATCATTTATGAAGGAGGAATTTATGTTGATCCTAGTAAGGTCAAGGATGTATTGAGTTGGAATACACTAGAAAATGTTTCGAATATTAGAAGTTTTCTTGGTCTGGCAGGATATTACAGAAGATTCATTAAAGGATTTTCTAAGATTTCCAAGCCTATGACAGAATTACTAGAGAAGGGCAAGACTTTTGAATGGATGCCAAGGCGTGAAGTCAGTTTTTAAGAATTGAAGAAAAGACTTACTACAATACCAGTCTTAACTATGTCTGGCATGTAGAAGTCATCCTTGATTTACTGTGACACATCTAGTCAAGATTTAGGATGTGTGTTGATGCAAGATGGCCATGTAGTGGCATATGCTTCAAGGCAATTAAGAAAACATGAAGAAAAATACCTGACCCATGATTTGGAATTAATAGCCATGGTACATGCTTTGAAGATTTGCAGACACTACATCATTGGCAAGAGATGTGAAGTTTATTCGAATCATAAAAGTTTAAAATACATATTCACGTAGCCAGATTTGAACCTAAGGCAACGAAGATGGTTGGAATTAATTAAAGATTATGATTTGAGAATCAACTATCATCCAGGCAAAGCCAATGTTGTAGCAGATGCCCTAAGCAGAAGCTCTCATCTAAATATGTTGGCAACAAGGGAATTATTACCAGAGTTTTGCAAGAAATTTGAGAAGCTAAACCTTGGATGGGTATCGAATACTGAAGTCATCACCATGGAAGTAGATTTGACATTGGAGCAAGATATTCGAAAAGGCCAACTTGAAGACACTAAGCTCCAAGAGATTAAAGAACAAATTAAGGAAGAAAAAGCTCCAGGGTTCAGCGTTGATGAGCAAGGAACCCTATGGTATAAGAAGCGCCTATGTGTTCGTGAAGTAAAAGAAATCAGAGAGTTGATTTTGCGCGAAGCTCATGACTTCACCTACTCTATTCATCCAGAAAGTACTAAGATGTACCATGATCTTAAGAGCGGATATTGGTGGTATGGAATGAATAGAGCCATAGCTGAATATGTAGCATTATGCGACAACCTGCCAAAGAGTCAAAGCAGAACGCTAGAGACCTGCAGGACTTTTGCAACCATTGAGGATACCTCAATGGAAATGGGAAGAAATAAGTATGGATTTCATTATTGGATTACCCACAACACAATCTGATTATGATTCTATATGGGTTATCATTGATCATTTTTCAAAAGTTGCCCATTTCATTCTGGTCAAGACTACGTATAAGGGAGCAAAGCTTGTAGAACTGTATATTGCCAAAATCGTGTGTTTACATGGAGTGCCCAAGAAGATAGTATTTGACAGAGGAACCCAATTTACATCAAGGTTTTGGGAAAAGCTACATGAAGCAATGGATACAAGGTTGAACTTTAGTTCGGCGTATCACCCTCAAACCGATTGTTAGGCAGAGAGGGTAAATCAGATTCTACAAGACATGCTAAGAGCTTATGCTTTGAAGGATAGCAAGAGTTGGGATAAATATCTTCCATATACAAAATTCTCTTACAACAACAGCTATCAGAAAAGTATGAAGGTGTCACAATTCAAAGTATTATACGGACGCAAGTGCATAACACCATTGTTTTGGAATGAACCTAGAGAAAATTAAGTCTTTGGACTAGAAATACTTCGAGAAGCAGAAAGGCAAGTTCAAGTTGTCAGAGAGAACTTGAAGCTAGCGCAATCGAGGTAGAAAAGCTATGCAGATCATATAAGAAGGAAATTGAGTTTTCAAGTCGGTGATTTTGTGTACCTAAAAGGGTCACCCATGGGAGGATTTTGTTGTTTCAAGATAAGAGTCAAACTTGCACCAAGATATATTGGACCATTCAAAATTCTAGAACAAAGAGGTGAAGTAGCATAC
>VSTD030004814.1:0-10089 GCA_008808055.3 Sporobolus alterniflorus
CCAACTCACGATTATAATGATATCATGTTAGGAAACTGTTGTGGAAATTCGATAAAAAAAATCTGAGACAGTAATACTATGTATTTAATTTGTACTATGTTTACAACGGCTACATTGGGTTAGCTCAGTTCGTAGAATAACAAAAAAACATTATGGCTAAATAAGCTTTAATATAATCGATCAAATGTAAGAGGCTAGAGCTCCATCGGTGTGTAAACTAACATGCACTACACTATATGTGTTAAACGAGGAGAAATGCAAATTGTGATAACGGGGAGTGATGATGCCACAAATATGTGTTAAACGAGGCATCAATGAGCTACCTGATCATTGGATGATGTACTTTGATAGATCCTATGTTTTTAAAGGAGCAGGGGCTGGTGTCGTGCTCATCCCTCCCGAAAGTGATATCTCAAAATGTGTTATTTAGCTTGAATCTCCAGCTACAAATAATATTGTAGAATATGAGGAGCTGGTCACGGGTCTGTGGCTAGCCAAAGATCTCGACATTCGATGACTCCTTATCAGGGAGACTCTCAGCTGGTAGCAAAACAAGTTCAGAAAAATATGGCTATAACAATGACAAGATGACCCATTATCTAGCAGAAGTGCGCAAGATGGAGAAATTCTTCGACGGATTTGAAGTACGATATGTCCCGCGTCTGGACAACTATGACACCGATCATCTAGCGTGGATCGCTTCCTTCAGAGCACCAACTCCGCCAGACGTCGTCATTGAGAAGTTATCTAAGCCTTCGGTCAAGCCAGCAGAAGAAGATACTGAAGCAACCACGTCAGATTTGATGGTTATCGATGAACCAGAATAGCAGCCAACATCTGATTGGATGAGCCCGATCAGGATGTTCTTGGACAACCAGACGCCATCGGATGACAATGCTGAGGTTGAGTGCATAGCACGCAAGTCCAAGATATATCATCTGATTGACATAATGTTATACCGACGAGGCACCAACAACATGATGATGAGGTGTATCTCTGGAGAAGAAGGCATCCAATTGCTCTGGGAGATTCACAATTGTGTATGTGGGTCACACTCGTCATAGCGCTCCAACGAAGCATGCAAATCCTCTTCAGCCTATTGATCTCGACTGGCCCTTTGTAATATGGGGAATTAGCATCGTGGGTGTCTTGCCCAGGGCACCAGGAGGATTTAGATTCTTATTCATCGCAATTGACACATTCACTAAGTGGATGGAAGCTATGCCAGTGGTAAACATCACACAAGAAGTAGCAATCAAGTTTCTGCAGAGTATCATATACAAGTTCATCATACCCAGATGGGTCCTCATGGATAACGGGACTCAGTTCAAAGGAGCAAAATTTGTATGATGTTGCGCATACTTTGGTATCCACCATCAACCATCATCATCAGCGCATCCCCAATTGAACAGGCAGGTCGAATGAGCAAATGGGCTTATTCTACAAGTGATGAAGGCGATGATGTTCCATGACCTAGATGCAAGATGTAGAAATTGGCATAAGGAGCTGCCCTCAATACGGGCCCTTCAGACCAATATCAACAGAGCAACCAGAGATACTCCTTTTAATTTGGTCTATGGAGTAGATACAGTGCTGCCACCAGAAATATATCTTGAGTCAGTAAGGGTGGCACATTTTAATGCAAAAAACCAGTCAGAAGTGAGGGAATTTGACTTCAATCTATTAGAAGAAAAGCACAACACAACATTGGTCAATGTGCAAAAGTATCAAGAATCCTTGAAGCGATACTACAACAAGAGTGTCGTCCAAAGGGAGCTCAACATCGGGGACTTAGTATTAAAAAAGGACATCCGTACCAAAGACAAGCACAAGTTTTCATCGCCCCGGGAAGGACCGTTTATCATAGTGGACTTACGTGCTAGCAGAAGTCAACGGTGGCATGCTCTCCAATACATGGAATGCTGATCAATTGTGCAAATATTATGTTTAATGTACTTATCCGATTAATAAAGATACAGTATTTCTCATCTTACATCTATCAGTGTACTACATTATCTTTTGGTCCATCGACCAAAGGGGCTCATCAGCCCAACAGCAAAAATGATAAGTCTCAAAAAAGAGATGACATGTTTTCGATCTGGTTAGATGCTTTACCTCAGCTAAGTATCAGGCAATTCCTGATTGACGCCTAAAGGGTCAACGCTATCAGACGCATATAGCTTGTATTCACTAGCAAGTCATGCTAAGCTTACGTGCAAATATACTTGGATTCTGGGGCAATTTGCTTTAAGATTCATGATCAGATCACACAACGAGTGATCGACTTTCAAAGTGCGACCCCAGGGACTGTGCATGGCGATGAGTGTTTCTATGCATTATGAGGATCTGCGAAACTGGACCCAACCAGTAGTAAGCATTCCCGATTGACGCAAGGGGATCACTTCCGATCGCACGCACGGTCAGTGAACTAACACGTAAAAAAAGTAAGGGGCTCCTGATTGATGTCCCTTAACATATATCTTATGCTTTTTACACATGCAGCGCTGCGTACAAAAAGAAAGGGGCCCTTGATTGACGTCCCTTAACATCTATCTTATTATTTTATACGCGCAGCACCACATACATAAAGCAAGGGGCTCCCGATTGACGTCCCTTAGCATCTATCTTATGCTTTTTACACATGCAACACTGCGTACAAAAAGCAAGGGGCTCCCGATTGACGCCCCTTACCATCTATCTTATGATTTTTATCTACGCAGCGTCGCGTACAAAAAGCAAGGGACTCCCGATTGACGTCCCTTAGCATCTATCTTATATTTTTTACACGTACAACGTCACATACAAAAAGTAAAGGGGCTCCCAATTGACGTCTCTTATCATCTAATACTTTTTATCTGTAATGCTAATAGATCCCGATTGACGTATCATCGTACTTCTCATACACATCAATGATCGACATATGAAAAGTAAGGGGCATCTATATATCTATACTAGTTTATAACCACACGCGATGCTGTGAGATGAATAAATTTTATTTTGTGTCACATTGAGTATACACGTTTGTAGTAGAAATATTATTACTATAACTTTACCATGATAAAATTTATTATTCATAAATAATTTATCACTAACTTTAAATTTTTTATATGAATTCACATACTGATAAGCTATTAGGGAAGTGAAAGATGGTCGGCTATTTCATCACCATGTGTGTCATTGTGCGGAGGAATGATGGGCATGGGACGGTGGTGAAAGAGAACGTTGGAGGTGGGTGGAGCTCTAATGGCGTGGTGCTCTAGCTAAGGAGGAGGCACAATGGAGACGCGGTTGAGTGGTGGGGAGAATGACCAAGATTGATATGACCTTTTTATAGCAATGGAGGGTGGAAGTCGAGCTGTCCGGGGGGTGGCCAGTGGCAGTGGTGCAGATTTAATGTTTTGGTTTCGACTCAAGAGGGAGAGGCGACAAAATGAAGTGTTGTCGAAAGATGAAGCAGATGCAGCGAGCTCATCTTACCTCCATGGGAAGGGAGCGTGACATGGCGTGGCAGCGTGGTGACGTCGACTGGAGGAGAGGTGACACTAGGGAGGGGATAGGGAGGAGACGATGCCAGCTGTGCTTACGTGAATCATACTGGACTGAAAAATGAAGAAAATCCACATGGTCAATTCAGTTGCTACAAATGGATGGTAAAGATTTAAAGAAATGATGAGTTAATTTATTTTTTTTGAAAACATATGCAAGTAAGATCTAGTTTTGTTCATCTCATCGCGTAGAACACAATGGTGAAAACATAATTTTAAATGGATATCATATGAGTGGGATAAATCATTTTAAAGTTTTACTATTATGCAAATGATGTGGCAGATGATGTTGGACGGATGCTAATATGGCATGACCTGATTGGATACTGATGTGGATACCTTGCATGTTAAGAGAATTGGTTTAAATGACCCTTAGTATGTCTTTTGTATATAGTTAGATATGATTCATCAGGTATTCAACAAAAATAGTTACTTTTATAATTTAATGCAAGTTTATTACAGTTTGTACACCAGATATTACAAGGCGCCAGGACTGGCGTTGTCATCAGAATAAAAAACACAGAGAAATCATACAAAGACACAAAATATTGGGCGGTGTCATAAGCGCTATCAACTAACGCTACCCATCCCGCGTCATCAACAGTCAAGTCCTTCCGAAGAATCTTTGTGTCAAATTTGGGCATGCGATTCTTCACCAGCGCCATAGCATCGGCCACTGCCTAAGAAATCACTGTCGAAGAAGAAAACTCTTGCTTGGACAACGCCTTTTGAGCTGATGCTAGTTATTGTTCCTAGGCCTTCATCTTTTCCTCAGTAGCTTCCAATTTGATTTGCACTTCGCGTTCCATGATCACCACGCAGTCAAAGGCTGAAGATTTGGAGGAAAGCTTCTCCTCGGTAGCAGTAAGAGAGGCATGCATAGAAAGAAGATCCTTATTCAAAGCAGCCTTAGCCTCCTCAGAAGCCCGAAGAGATTGGTTGGCGGATTGCTGGGCGGCATTTTGCTCAGCCAAAGACCGATCAGCAACCAATCGTGCACTTCTCTCTTTAGCAAGTGCCTTCTTAGATGTTTCTAATTCAGCAATTATGGCTGTGAGAACAAGAATGATGACGTTAACAACAGAAGAAAACAACCTGAGGCAGTGAAGAGGACCAGTTACCTTCTCGTTCGGTCTCAGCATTCTTCAAGCTTTTTAGATATTGAAGAACTCACCGGGTAGACTGCTTGGCCTCAGCATTGGAGCAGATTGTCAAACTCGTTCCCACCATAGACGGGGGATCAGAAGTAGCGGCCAAAGATGGTGCCGTTGGCACAACAACTGGTCGCTGATTAGTAGCTTTCGATGATCCACTCTTCGTGGTTTTCCTGCAGCAGTACAAGCGATCAATATATAGCTGATTAAAGATAACAAAGGGAGAATTACTGATTACCTGGGCACAAGCACATTCCTAAGCCTTTGCTGGCGCAGTTTCTTCTGAGGCTTATCATCTTCAACAGCCACAACGACCGTAGCAATGTCAGCATGAGTAATGTGCTGGAATACTTCAAATATGCACCAAAAGAGGATTTCAATAGAAACTACATCCGAGGGACCATGAGGTCCGCGGTATGGAGTAAGCTCAATTTGAGCCATCATCTGATCCAGTGGCTTGTTGCACCTAGTACCAGGCGGAGAACGTTTCTGCCCACACTTGCCAGAGGGAAGAACGAGGCGAGAACCCAAGCGGCGGCGAAAGGGACAGATTGTCCCGGCACACCAGAATCGATCAGGTTAGGAGCGATCGGCTCAGCTAAAGATACTCCCCCTTCTTCAGCATCATCGTCGGCTAACTTCTTCAACTTATCAGCTGAGGCAGTAGGCCTCGGAACATCATCTTCACCGTTGGATACCTCCACGTCTATGAGATTTTTCAGATAAAGACCTTGAATTTGCAAGAAGAATGGGTTCATCAGTCATAAGAAGATAGAAGATTAAAGAAGGTAAAAATTCTCATCGAAGGAGGAGAATTTTCAGTGCAATAGGGCACAGGCACTGTAGCAGGCCGAGCGGTTGGCGGATCCTTATCAAACAGACACGCCACGAACCCGGATACTTCTTCATCAGAGAGAGCTGGCCGCTCAGTCGTTCCACTTAAATCAGTCATAGATCCTTCATTTGAGATCAGAATTCTGAGTTCTACCCCTCATTCAAAGGGTTATAAAATTCTCTAGGATGTTGGTATTTAGAGTTCTTCCAGCATTCTGTTACAAGTGGCCTTTAGGTCCAAATGTGTCTAGATAGCTTAATCTGTCCAGATCTGACACCCCCAACTTGCAATGACCGTAACTCCTGAACCGTTGGGCATATAAGGGTGTATCTATACTTTTTGGAAAGGTCTCAAAATTTTCTATCACTTTGGTATTAAGTAATTTTCCAGATTCTGTACCGGTTTCACACAGAAGAATTTTGCGAGATCATCATTGGTCTGAATCAGAATCTGAGTTGACGTGCTGTCATGGTGGTTTATTTTGAGTTCTGGTTTGTTGTCTCTGTTTAATGGACGAAATGTTGATTCGTTTCTTTCTTGTTTTTGACAGATGACAACTACCCCTACGCCACCCTCGGGGCCGATGGATGGCTCCGTTGTGACGGGTTGTACTATCCTGGCTTTCCGACCTTACTCTGGGACGTGCTTCACCGTTTTGGCCACACGGGAACTCCCACGTACCATGGCCACCCGTACCATGAGTTTGGGCGTGGAGGCTGTGAGGTCCATGTGGACATCCTGGCTCACCCCTCCGACTTGGGCATGACGGCCTGGTTCACCACGGCCACCGGCGACGACCTCGACGATACTCTAGAGAGGGCTGCCCACCAGGCCCTCACGTAGTTCTGTGAGCGCCACCTGCCGGGCCTTGCCGGCACTACCATTGCCTTGCTCCCCATCTAGAATGAGGGCAACACGGTGTGGAGCGAGCGCTTGGCCGCTGTGGGTGACCCCGAGTATTCGGCGTACCACGCAGGGTGGGCGTTCACTGAACGCTACACCCAGCACATGAGTTCCATGTTCCAGGAGGTTGCGGTGACTGGTGCCTACCAACACCTACGCCTGGAGGAGTACGACCACCAGGTGTCTGCCAAGAACCGCCTCAGTAAGGACATCCAAAAGGGCAACCACGAGCTCCTTCAGGAGAAGCACCACCTGGAGGCACGTGTCAAGGAGCTGAACGATGAGCTGATGAGGACCTACCGCAGTCGCGACGTGAAGTCGGACTTCCTCAATGACGCCCGCACTCGGCTGAAGAACACCCAGGATGAGTGTGTAGAAGGGCACGAGGATGATGATATATATCAAGAAGAAATTGAAGTAAACCATAATTTCATGGTATCTGATGGGGCAGGTCTTGCAGAATTAGATACCGACGATGTAGAGTTGTTGGATGAAGAAGCAGGTCCTTCAAATAAACGCCTTCAAAAATCAAAGTGTCTTCTTGAAAGACAAGAAAGACGTGAATGGCTTGATGCACGTGTCACGAAAGCAGATTTTGATGCTGATGACTTTTGATATGTAAATTACTTATTATTGTTATAATATAATGTTTTTATCCTATAAAATTGTATACTAACCCTTTTAATTATGTTCAGATGTTTCACCATCTTACGTCTAAAATGAAAGGGAAAGGGAAACATAAGTAGGGCGAGGGTTCTTCTTCCTCCTCGCAGGCATAGTCAGACATGTATGTTTCCTTGTTTGCGGTAATAGTATCATTTCCTTTTATTTTCATCTACACTTGATCATATGAATTCATTGTTATATTTTATTTGACATGTCTTATTTTTTTACTTGCAGGGCGCATCGGCCTCTCAGCAGTGACAGGAGTAGCTTCTTGGGGTGTTGCACGGTGAGGAGGAGGCTCACGTGGAGCAGGAGACTTAGGAGGAGCGGGAGGCTCGTGTGGAGGTGGAGGCTCATGTGGAGTAGGTGGCTCACGTGGAGCAGGAGGCTTAGGTGGTGGTGGAGGCTCACATGGAGCAGGAGGCTCCCTAGGAGGATGACAGTGAGGAGGAGGAGGGTGCAAGATAGGGGGGAGGCCAGCAACAAGTCAACTATAGGTTAGTTGGATTTTATTTATATTCATATTCATATTCATTTTTGTATGAAGTAACTAATTCAAATTTTCAGGTTGCGATGCTCTCTCCTGGCTCCACCTGCTCGGAGCTGGAAGGATAGGACGGTGACCCATCCAATTAGTGAGCATCAATGGGAGGATGTCAACTGGAATGGCGAGGGACACTGCAGCTATATCAACATGGAGTTGGGGACCTATTGCCAGTTGATGTACCCCGGCACGGTTACCGTGCATGGCCGACGACAGGCTACACGCTCGTGGACCCACTGGGCACTGAAGCCATACGTCGACCAGGGCTCCTGTCAGGATGGCATCGCTTATATGTTCTGGGTAAGTTTAGTAGATAGCTTTCAAATTTAGTTGCTTTGTACTTTGACATGTGAATTTAATTCTCTTTTGCATGCAAGAACATTATCGCTTGGTCGGCGGCATTAGCGAGGACGATGCCAACCTCATCTTCAACAATGCCACACGGAAGGTGATTAAGGATGTCTTTAAGCATGCCAGCTGCATATAGGACGATGCCTACCTCCTACTACACGTAGGTGAATTTACTTTCCTTTTACACACAGGTGTTGAAGTTATTATTTTTTTACTTTAACATACAAATGTAATTCTTTTTTGCGCATAGGTGTTGAAGTGGGAGATGAAGCCCACCTAGGCCCACGGGATCTATCTGACCAAGGAGCAACACTTTAGGGGGGCGATTGGTTGGTTAAGGATCCAAAGGCCTGGGACTGGCTCTGCGGCTACTGGGCGTCCGATGAGTTCAGAGCCATGCCAGAGCGGAATCGGCTGAACTGGCAGAGCAAGCCCTCAATGCACCGCTATGATGCATACGGACACGTCTGCAAGACGCAGAGGATAGAAAAAAGACTCATAATTTCAATTCTCAATTTTTGCATAACTAACTTATTTAATTTTGTGTTGCAGAAGAAACATACTAGAGTCGATCCTCATTACTTTGATGTTTGGGAGCCTACACATCAAGGCAACACAGATGCAGTGGAGTGGTTGGTAACTATTAGTTCTTATTCTTACGCAATATTTGTTATGTTCATACTTAACTCAATATTTTGTAGGACCGATATACAGAGGAGTTGAGGAAGATCCACGGGCCACAGGTACAAGACCTGAGGTTGGTCCCCATCAACATCGACACCGCGTATGCTATAGGCAGAGGTACCCCGCATGGAAAGTAAGTGAATATATCAATTATTGTCTTAAGTTAAGTATTGTCAGATTATAATACTAACTTTTATTATATGCTTGCTTTGAGCGACAGGGTGGTGGACCATGGGAGTTATGCCTAACAGTGACATTCTTCCTCCACTTCCTCCATTCTTCAGAACATTATCACTTTGTAATCTCTTTTTCCTTTTTTCGTTTTGTTTCCTATTTACTCTTTTTTATAAGGTATTTAATATATAGCCAGCAGGGAGAAACCTCTCCTATTTCATAAAAAAACGCTCTACTTACTAGTTATCCAGCACGAAGGAACACTTTGCAGCACCGGCACCCCCCTCAAAAATGGACCGCCCCCGTCGTGCAATAGGGCGAGGGCGCGAACCTCCACGCTGTGTTTTTCACGCTGTCAGAACCACGCTATCCAAACCATATACTTTCCTTTTTTTACACATGCATATATGAGTGTGCGGTACCTTCACATGGTTAAGACTTCCTCCTTTTTTAGTAACCTAGGTGGGTGAGCATTCCTCCTCACTGTATATGATGTCAGCACATTAAATACATGTTCAAAATAAATTAAAATAATTTATCTCACTATTTTCATCATTGTATTCTACACGATGAGACGGATAAAATTAGATCACACTTGTATATGTTCTGAAGAATTTTTTTACTGACATAAATTACTAATCATATATTAACTAAATTTGCTATCACATACACTAACATAATTACTCTAACACATAGTCTTATTTATAACATCAACACAAGATACATTATTAGTAGCAAATTATGTTATATGAGTGATGATAAAATATCTTATTCACAACAGCAACACATGATGCATTCTTAGTAGCAAATTATATTATATATGTGTACTAGCAAATTATGTTATATGAGTACTGATAAATTATGTTAGATAAGTATTAGCAAATTATGTTATATGAGTACTGGCAAATTATATTATATGCACAATAGCAAAATGATGCATTATTAGTAGCATTGAAGTACTAGTAAATTATATTATATGAGTACTAGCAAATTATGTTATATGAATAGTAGCAAAATGATGCATTATTAGTAGCATTAAAATACTAGCAAATTATGTTATATGAGTACTAGCAAATTATATTATTAAAGTACTAGCAAATTATGTCATTGAAGTACTAGCAAATTGAATCCCCCTATCGCATGACCGCCCCACTGCTTCGTCTTCCTCGTACGTCTTCATCCGGCGGTCCGACCATCCTTGCCCACCGCCCCGACCTCCTCTATCACGAGGCA
>VSTD030004816.1:0-10088 GCA_008808055.3 Sporobolus alterniflorus
GATCCGTTGCATCGTCAACCTATCGGCTTATGGTGTGGTGACTCTTCCATGAGTTTTATCTACCTCAACCTGGTGTGTTTGGGTTGGAGGGATTACACCCTATGTATTGCTTCTGTGCTGTCAGATCTAAATCTGGCAATGATAGAATTGATCTCTTTCAGCCTCAACAAAGTGGCAGTTGATGGTCATTCAATGATTTCTATGTACATCGATTGTGGATTCGATGTCCTGTCTCTTGCAGCATATCCAAGTGTTGGTGTCATTACCTCAGGCATGATTGAGGTCTTCGTCTCCATCTGTGTCGCTCACCACCGCCGAGCTTCTGTAAGATGGCATGTTGAGCATGGAAGTCCATCGGAGATGAAGATAATATTAAGAACTCGTCAATAATTTCAATGCATTTTTGATCTTCTTCGAGACTCTTGTGAGGGAAGTAATCTATTTATTAATTTAATATAATTCAAAGGTATTTCCATGATGACATAAGCTTTGTTGTGGTATATCTTAATCGCCACTGTGGGTGCCACAACACTAAGGCCATCGATTCAAGCAGCAACTGCATCAGCGCTCCAGTTGACTCATGTTGAAATTTTCTCCTCTAATTGACGGTTTGCAAGTTAGGCTCTCTGGTTGGTGAATTGTAGAGTTGTCGTTCAGTGCAAACAAACTTCATTGCCATTTCCATCGGAGGAACTCGAGGTGTACGTAAATAGTGTGGGTGCGTGGCATTTTGGTCCACAGAGGGGGATCATTTGTTGTTCTTTTGGTTTATGTAGCATAATTGATTAATCACATCATTTCTTGTTTGCCTAGTCGAATATTTAGCCAGCGGAAAGTTCTACCAAAAGATTCATGGATACCTGGCCTAGCAATTTTTTTGTTGAAATCTTCGACATGTATGAAATATTAGTTGTCCCGTAGCAACGCGCGGACACTCCCCTGGTACTTAATTAATTACGTGGCTACATCAAGATTCATGCTAATTTTAAAAATAGGTGTGTTGGAGCAATTCTCAAATAAATAATATTTACATAAAAATTAAATAAGACAAATGTGTGTCTAAACGTGAAAAGTGACATTTTTTTTGGGACGGAAGGAGTATTAAAAAGAGAGAAAGTTACATTAGAAAGTATATAAAGTTTTGAATGACATGTATTATTGAATAAATTTTGAATGATAGAATGATACACATATAAAGTTGAACAGAGGGAGAAATGCATAGCTATGCTCAGTAAGGGCTTGTCAGTTATTCCTAAATCAAGTTGGATTGAGGTGCAAAAATTCCATCACAAACTTGTGGAGGATTAAATCCGGATCAATCCACTCCAAACCTCTTCCTCGTGGGAATAAACGAACAAACCCTAAGAGGGGAAGAGAGGGGCTTATTACATCAGTACACCTCCGAGACCTCACATGTGTAAATCAATTTTTTTATGCATTGGAGAATCATTCGTGTGTAAAACAATTTGAAGATATATTTTTGTGGCAATTTGCTAAAAGCAAGGTCCTCACTAGGGATAACCTAGCTAAGAGGAGTTTAAATAATCAGTCATGTTTTTTCTGTGCTGAATGTGAGTCTGCCCTTCATTTGTTCTTTGACTGCTGTGTTGCTCAGCAGTTGTGGTTTAATACTGCTAAAATGTTGGGATTATCTGTTGGGCAGAATTTTGAATCCATAGCTAAACTATGGTTGAGTGATAAAAAGTACAAACTTGTTAATGTCTGTACTTCTGCTGCATTATGGGCTCTATGGAAAACAATGAATGACATTTTGTTTAAGGTTGTGAGCTGGACTGGGATGAGAAGAGTGTTAGGAAGGTGTGCATGATCAATAAGGAATTGGAAGCTGCTGATGAATCCGGAGGAAGCTTAGAAGCTGGAGCAATGAGCAGAGGACTTAAAGAAGAAGCGTGCGGCCTCCGAGGATCGAATGGAACTCCCTGCAGCAAGGAAGTTCTAGTTCAGGGTTTTTGAGTACTGAGGGAGAGTTGAGGCATAATCTAAGATAGTGTTTGGTTGGATGAAGGAGGGGAGCGAACCCGAGCCAACTCATTCTTTATGTTGCTTGGTTGAATAGGGGAAAAACGGAGTGATATGCAGAACCAACTAGTTCCAGAAAAAGTGCCGAACGTGAGGGCCCGCGTTCTCTTCGCTACCTCGCGCTCCTCTGTTTGTGAGTCTCGCCGCCGCCTTTCCTCCGTCGCGAATCCTTGCCCTCAGCTCACCGCCATTTGGCCCCAGTTCTTCCTCCCCTGCGCGCCTTTGGTCCACCTGGCCTGCGCAGCCGCGAGCGCCTTCCCAAATCTGCGCTAGCTCGGCGCTGCCCCGGCTGGCCAGTCCGCTCCGCCCTTCGCTCGTCCAGGCCGCCGGCCAATTCGTGCACTGCCCCAGCTTGTTCTTCCTACTGTTCAGACCCAGCCGCAGTCGAGAGCTGCTGTTCTTGTTTGTTTTTTTGGCTAATCCAGTTCCGACTGCCTCTAATCAATACCAGTTCGTGCGCTGCCCCTGGTTGGCCTCCCACGCTGTCCACTTTTGGCTAATCCAGGTCCGACTGCCTCTTTTTTTTTGGCTAAGTATTTTGGTCCGGCTGCCTCTAATCAACACTTGTTTTGAATTTGAACAGGAACATTGAGGGAAACAAGAAATCAATAGTAGTATTGCATCTGTTAAGTGATAATATTGACTGCTTCATCTAATATAGATGGATGACACGAAAGGGCTTTTAGTAGTGTATATGACTACTGCTCATTGGTTGCTTTCTATGATGGAGTGATTATTGAGTGGATTTAAGTATTGTAGTGATGAACTATGTATGAACAGGTATTGATCTAATTATCATATTCGTATGGACCCACTATTTAATTTTAGTTTTAACTTGTGAATATGTTCATGGTTATGCACTAAACATTGTCAGTATTCATTCTGTTTTGTGTCTGAGTCACTCTCAACCAAACACAGAATGAAGCAGCTCTATTCTGCCTTTACTCTTTAATCAAACAGAAAATAAAATGACTATGTTCTATCTACCGAACGAATCATTTTATTCTCAAGATCTAGAATGGAGGTAAATATTACCTAAGTACCTGTAACATAGGATAGCTAATGCCTTTGACACTGTGAACTTGGAGATGACCCGCCATTTGTCGGAAAATCGTAGCAATGTAAGCATGACATACTCCTATAGTAGACCTTTGTAACTGTCCCGACTTGTAGAGGTTTCTCGAATAAATGGTCCCCGCTTGTAGTGCTAAGGTTTCCTGCACAAATGTCCCCTCTTGCACCATGTGGATCAGGTGGTTCACAAAGTATGTCACAAAGTATGGTGCCATCCCCACTCAACTGAGCATGACACACAACCTATAGTATTCCTAATTAGTAAGCAAGTCATTCCATACCAGACACGTGGTGGCACATGTTGTTCTGGGGGGTCTACTCCTAAGATTCGGTCCTTAGCAAATTCGAGCATGCCAAACCACACCACATGATGTAATGCAACCATCTCCACCATTCCAACCTTGCTCAAACCACAACATCGATCCTCAGCACGGTCAAATCACGTCTCGACAGATGGGAGACCATACCTCACAAAGCACAAGCCAAACTCAACATCACAAAGGATGGAATGACTTATACGACACTCGTGACTACATGACTAAGCAAAACTAACAAAGTATGAACCCAAATCCTAAGTATGAGGCTTAAGTAACAATATTAAATCATGGAGGCCAATGTGTGTATACTAGAGAAAGAAAGAGAGCACATAGGATCAATATGGTCAAGGGTCACTTGCCTTGCTCTCCTGCTAGCTGCTGCTCAAAGTCTTGAATGTCGAGCTCCTGGAGATTCTCAAAGTCTTCGGCGCCTAATGAAAGCGATCGGAAATAAGCAACACAAGCAAATAAATAAACATTATACCAAACAGTGCCTAATAACTAAACAAACAGTATCAACTCCCTGAGAAGACTGTCGAAGAGATCCAATGGGAGGCTGAGGATGAGATACCTTGAGCCAAACGTCTGGCCAAGGAACTCGACAAGAGGAAGGGGCATAACGGCATATAGGATGACTCTGAGGCTTCCGAGGATGAGCACCCAGATGGAGCTCCTACAAGGAGACACCATCCTAAGTTTAACTCATGATGCCACACCAACCGAGATCGACTCCACTGCAGATCACAATCCATCCGTGAGGAAATCGGTCAGGTTGAGTACCAAGGAGAGCAAGTTTACCACATGCCGGCCCACAATGCCTTGGCTTCGAGGATGTTGGTTGATCAAATCACCCCCCCCCCATCTCCCTAAAGATAATGAAGAAGTCAACATGCACATAAAGCGCCTCCAGGTGATGTTGGATGTGGCAATAGTAGTGGATCCAATCTGTGACCAGGAGGACAGAGGCAGGGGTCATGATGATGACAACTAGTAGAGTCCTCGTAGGGACTCGGCCAGTAGAATCACTCCACAGGAGGAGCATGGTCGAGGACACAACAGAGACAATTGCAACTTGTGTGATGTCATCCGCAGCAGAAATGCACGTGGCTGAATCAAAAATCGACGCTGAAATAGGAGCGTGAAGAGCAAGAACAATGCGACGAAAGGGACTATGATTATTATGGTCCTTACTATGACTAACCTCAGCTGGAGCATTCACCAGAAGGGGGACACATCCCAAGAGGTGTTAAGGCTTATTCCTGAGATTTGAAGCAGTGAGTGAGAAGTACGATAGATCCACCAACCCAACCGAGTGGCTCGAGGTGTATCAGCTCGCCATTGAAGCCGTCAGAGGGGACTTGTACGTCATGGCAAACAATTTGCCAGTTTGTCTATCATCATCTGCCAGGACCTGGCTCCTCGGGCTTCATGAGGTGTCAGTTCGGTCTTGGAAACACCTACACTGGTTGTTCATCAATAACTTTTGCGCCACGTGCACACGACCAGGCGTCAACTGGGACTTAACCATCGTTGTCCAGAAGAAAGGAGAGTCCCTCCGAGAATAGATTCAGCATTTCTGCAACAAGAGGAATGTTATCCCGGAGGTCGAAGACAAGTCAATCGTAATGCTCTTCAAAAAGGACTTAGGGGCTCTTCCCTGGTCTGAAAGCTCGCCATGAAAAATCTCAGTACGTCAGAGGCAATGTTTTCCATCGCCAATAGATACGCCCTGGCCGAGGAGGCGACCCTCGACATAAGAGAATAGAAGAAGGAGTTAGGCCACCCAGATCAGCCTAGCTCATCCAAGGGCCACGATAAGAAGAGAAAACCGGACCATTCTATCAACGCGGTAGAACGGCCTCGTCGTCATAAGGAGTACCGGCCTAGGCTGGGCGAATTCAAAGACTTCCTGGATCGCATTTGCATTTTTCATCCCCAGGGAAAGCACAAAACCTGAGACTGTGACCGACTCCAAGGTTTTGTAGATGAGGTTCTCAAGATGGCCAAGGTGACCGATCAAGAGAAGAAGCCTGAGGATCCCAAGGGTGACTTGCCCGAGGCCCATAAAGAGGTGAACTACATTTTTGGTGTCCCTGGCTCATATGAGCCCAAGAGGAAGCAAAAACTCACAGCTCAGGAGGTCATGGCGGTCAAACCCGCCACCCCCGAGTACCTTAGATGGTCCGAGGTCCCCATTACCTTTGACCGCGGTGACCACCTGGACTTTATACCAAAGTCGGGGCGGTATCCCCTGGTAGTCTACCCCATCATAGAGGATGTTAAGCTCAACCGAGTGCTCGTAGATGGAGGCAGCTCCCTCAACCACCTTTTTCTGATGACTTTCGACCATATGGGGTTGTCTAGATCTCTTCTGTGCACCAGTCAGGCTCCTTTTCATGGTATAGTCCCCAGTGCAGCAGTGACGTCCGTCGGTCATATCTCCCTTCCTGTAATCTTTGGGACTCGGGAGAATTTCTGAACTGAAACTATACGGTTCAAGGTGGCTGATTTTGAGACTGCATACAATGCTTTCTTAGGATGACCAACACTCGCCAAGTTCATGGCGATTCCGCATTATGCCTACTTGGTACTAAAGGTGTCAGGACTGCGTGGGGTCATCTCCATTAGGGGAGACATCAAGTGGGCTTATGATTGTGACAAGGAGAGCTGCGAGATGGCTGATAGACTGGCGGCATCTATAGAGCTCCAGGAGCTGAAGGAGGCCTTGGCTGAGTCCCCCCAGACCCGGTCATGCCCGACTCCAAGAACTCCAAGAAGTCCATCCAGCCGGAGGACGCACTCAGCAAATAGATCCCATTGTCTATGGAGGAACCTTCCAAGGTTGCTCACATAGGCAACACCTTGAATCTAAAATAGGAACTCGCGCTCATCAAATTCCTCTAGGAAAATAGAGAAATCTTTGCATGGAAGCCTGCTGACATACCGGGAGTCTCTAGGGAATTGATTGAGCACAAACTCCATCTGAACCGCCTGGCCAAGCCCATCAAGCAATGACTCCGCCGTTTTACCTAAGACAAGAAGGACTTAATAAAGAAGGAAATAGCTAGGTTATTAGATGCCAGATTTAATAAAGAAGTGTACCATCCAGATTGGCTCACCAATCCCGTTCTTGTACCCAAAAAGAATAAAGAGTGGAGGATGTATGTTTATTATATTGATCTCAATAAGGCATGCAAAAAAGATCCCTTCGACCTCACCCGGATCAATCAGGTTGTGGACTCCACGGCTAGTTGCAGCCTTCTAAGTTCTCTCGACTACTACTTAGGGTATCATCAGATTCCCCTCAAGGTAGATGACCAAATCAAGACATCCTTCATCACTCCGTTCGGTGCATTCTGTTATACAACTATGCCCTTTGGACTTAAAAGCACGGGTGCAACATATCGGTAGGGTATACAATGGTGTATGTACTCACAACTTGGGCACAATGCAGAAGCGTATGTTAACGACGTGGTAGTAAAGACTCGGGAAGAAGAAGGACTCATTGCTGACCTGGCAGAGACCATCGACAACCTGAGGAAATTCAAAATAAAGCTAAACCCTGAGAAGTGTACTTTCGGTGTACCCTCAAGAAAGTTGCTCGGGTATATGGTCTTCCGTTGCGGTATTGACCCTAATCTAGAGAAGGTGTCAGCCATCACTAAGATGAAGCTGCCTGAGAGCTTCCATGATGTCCAGAAGTTGACGGGGTGTATGGCTACCTTGAGTAGGTTCATCTCGCAACTTGGCGTCAGAGGACTCCCATTCTTTAAGCTCTTCAAGAAACATGACAAGTTCCAGTGGACCTAGGAGGCACATGAGGCATTTGAAGACTTGAAGAGGTATCTGATTACCCCCACCTACACTGGTAGCCCCGAAACCCCATGAAAATTTGCAGCTTTACATATCTGCTACAAGAAATGTGGTTAGTACAACTATTATCATCGAACGGGGGGAGTAGGATACCATTCAGAAGATCCAATACCCAGTTTATTTCATCAGTGAAGTGTTGACTGACTCCAAGACTTAGTATTTTCATATCATGAAGCTTACTTATGCATTACAAATCACAACTTGCAAGCTATCCCATTACTTTCAGGCGCACCAGATCGAGGTTCACACTTCATCAACTTTGGGCGAGATATTGAACAACAGGGAAGCAACCGGCAAGATCACCAAATGGGCCACTGAGCTGTCTATGTACGACATTGTCTAGAAGCCAAGGGCAGTAATCAAGGCTCAGGCGCTAAGCGACTTCGTGGCCAAGTGGAGAGAAATCCAAACACCTCCAAAGAAAGATAGCTGGAGTATTGGACCATCAACTTCGATGGGTCCTTACAACTGCAAGGTGCAGGAGCAGGAATTCTGCTAACATCTCCTAAGGGGGGAAGTTTCAAGTATGTCTTGCAAATGCATTTTCCAGCGTCTAACAATGCAGCTGAGTATGAAGCCCTACTTCATGGTCTAAGGATGCCATGGCACTTGGCATCCACTGACTCAAGGTTCTCGGGGACTCAATGCTTGTCATCAACCAGACCAACAAATAGTGGTCATGTTTGGATGATAAAATGTTGTTTTCTGTCAGGAGCTTGACAAGTTGGAAAATAATTTTGACGGTCTCGAGTACTTGCACGTATTGCGAGAAAAGAATGAGATCATGGATGAGTTAGCCAAGCTCGGTTCTAGTTGGGCTATGGTTCGTATGGGGGTCTTTTTGCAGGAACACCATGAGCCAACTATCACCAAAGCATTAGCTAAGGCTAGTAAGGCATCCGAGTCATCTAAGGAGGCTTCGCCGCCAAGGGACAACATAACCGAGTCACCTGAAATCATGGAAATTCACTCAGACTGGCATACCACATTCATGATATATCTCTAGACAGGGGGCTTGCCAGAAGACAAGATTGAATGCGAACGATTGCGTCGACAGGCAGGACAATACACCTTAGTCAATAACGAGCTATATCGGTGAGGTGCTAGCGGCACTCTAATGAAATGTATAACCCCGGATGAAGGTCGTGCCATCTTGCAAGACGTCCACACATGAGTCTGCGGGAGTCATGTAGGTGCAAAATCACTCATGGGTAAGACATATTGGCAAGGGTTCTTTTGGCCCACCGCTGTGTCTGATGCCGACTCTCTAGTACGTCGGTGCGAAGGTTGCCAGTTTTTTGCCCCCCAGAAGCATGTGTCATCACATCAGTTGCAGACCATACCCATTACCTGGCCCTTCTCTACCTAGGGGCTGGATTTGGTAGGTCTTTTCAAGAAAGCTAAAGGTGGAATCGCACATATCTTTGTTGTAGTCGAGAAGTTCACAAAATGGATCGAAGTTAAGCCTACTGTGTCCATCACAATAGCTAAGGCAGTGGAATTCATCAAAGAGATCATGCACAATTTTGGTGTGCCCAACAGCATCATCACTAAGAATGGGACTCAGTTTACTGTGAGGGAGTTCAAAGACTTTTCTGCAGACTCAGGCATCAAGATCAATTATGCCTCAGTTTCACACCCATAGAGTAATAGTCAGGTTGAGCGCTCGAATCCCATGATCCTGTAGAGTTTAAAACCCAGGATATTCAATAGGCTAAAGCATTATGCTGGAAAATGGGTTAAGGAGTTGCCATCAGTTTTGTGGGTTCTACGCACCACCCTGAGTTGTCCTATGGGACACACACCATTTTCTCTGGTTTACAGATCTGAGGCGATGCTACCTATAGAAATGGAGCACAAATCTTTCTGTGTACAACACTTCAGCGAAGAACGATCAGACGACTCAAGAGTCAACGATCTAAATAGGTCGAAAGAGTTACACGAAATTGCAATCCTCCAGTCGGCCAAACACCAACAAGCCATACGGTGATATCGCGTGCGGAATGTACATTCACTCAGCTTTCAGGTGGGGGACTTCGTATTACAAAAGATCCAAACATCTAAAGACTAACACAAATTGTCCCTGACCTGGGAGGGCCCCTACGATGTATTTCAAGTGACATGGCCGGGCTCATACAGATTGCAGCAAGAAGATGGCTCCGAAGTTCCCAATTCTTGGAACAATGACCAGTTAAGACCCTTTTATATGTAATTAATTTTTCCTTTACAGTACAATTTTGTTTTATGCCTCCTGTATTGGCTCATGAGGCCAACACTTCAGTCAGGGGGCTGCATTATATACTCATAAATGTTTTGTATAATGGAATATTATCTTTGTTGCATTTATTTTATTTTTATACAAACAACATCTTCGCCTTAGCTATGAAAGACTTCACATGGCCGGGCTAGATGACTGTACCATCTTACAACCTGGACACTTAGTCAAAAACAGACTGGGAGGGATGCATGACTCGATCATCGTTCAAAACCTCAGGTTGCACAGTTTCACATGCGGGAGTAGTCAGGCCATGTGCCACGCGACCAAAGAGCACTTAACTTGTAGCGATCTAAGCAAAACCTCGCGCATTAACAAAGGTCATCCATTCGTGATAATTACACGGAGGAGAATAACGAGAGTACTTAAATACGACATTGTTATCCTAAGGACATGTCAACTCCTAACATATTTATGACTTGTCTAGCAGTCGCGGTAGAGTCCTCGACTAGCTTCAAAACCTCTTCGTCAGTACAAGTCACCGCGAAGCCCTCACCCACCGTGTCTAA
>VSTD030004817.1:0-10088 GCA_008808055.3 Sporobolus alterniflorus
CGAGTTTTTCATTCTTCAGGAATCTAAACTTTTGTCATCATTTACGAAGCAACATCCCTATGGTAATGATTGGTTAATGCCATAAGAGAATACTTTTGTCTGATAGTCTCGAGTCTAAGTAAGATGAAATGAGATCAGTAAGGTTCAATAAGTTTTGCTAATTAAGAAAAGTTCTTAAAGGACATTACAGTGGGCTATGAGACGGTCTACAAGAAGATACATGGCTATAGAGGAAAATTCTAAGATTTATGAAAACAAAGGCTCATGGCAATTTATTAAGAGTAGCTCAATTTGAAGGATCCATTCACAGATTGAATCAGATTTCTAGATGGTGAATTAGAATAAGAACTAAGAGGACAACAAATAAGATAATTAATAAGAAATTTTGATTCTCTTTTTTGATAATATTGTAATATTGTCAGTCTATACTTAGAAACTAAGAACATGTTGTCCTTATATTGTAATAAGAAATGTCTTGTTAGAGCTCCTCTTATATTTGGATTTAAGCTCATTGAGATGTTTAATAAGTAAAGTGGTATAAGTATTGATGCTCAAGGAATATTTTAGAAAAGGGTATTAAGAAATAAGATATTCATGTGCATTGAGTCTAGCATGCCTTAAGGATCAAGGGTGATGAGTTTTGGGAATCCAGTATTTCAATTAGGTCTTGATCAAAGTGGAGTAAGCTCCATATGTTTCAGCTGTCAGAAGCTTGAATTTGCTCAAATAAGATTCACCTTGGTTTAGTGTAAGAAACTGGAATTTTTGGCATATGTTAGTTTTTCCAAACGTACATCACTGGAAATTGATTAAGAATGTCTTACATCATTGTAGGGCATAGAAAGCCTCATAATAAGTCAAGTAAGAATGTATGCCCATAAGTATTTGGGCTACATAGAATAAGTTTTCTGCAAGATGTACAATAGAATCCACATCGTATGTTCACACTTGCAGATGGAGTTGGATCATGGAAAGACTCCAAACAAATGAGTCAATATTTTATCGACGATACACATCAAACTCATTAGCATAATGTGAGGCTTTCGAGCAGGCACTAAGAATTCACAAAGTGTTCATCCGGATTAAGAGTGGAAGACAGCTTTCAATATCCACATAAGTCATACTGCCGAGATAAGTTGGCAGTACATTACTCCTATGACAACAAGTCATGTGTTCATACCAAACACATCGTGATTAAGATTAAGCTTATTTTGTGAAAGGAGAATATCCAAGATCAAATTGTATGTCTGGAGCAAACAAGAATTTGCAGATCTGCTAATCAAAGACTTACTGCCTAGTGCGTTTAGAGAACCATAGTCGACATGGGTATATGGTATGGTCGATGATTCTTGGATACTAAGGGTCCAAAAATAATTAACCTTTTCAAAATGAGGGGTTTGTCTACTAAGATCATATTGGGGGATTCTCGGTGAAGGGAGAATACACAAACACAATGCATATAAGCATACAATACCATATGAAGTTCAAGTTAAAGTTATTATAGATTAAGTGCCATATATTAGATTTTACAAAAGGTGAAGCTTCAAAAGATGCTTCAAAAGATAATTCTGAGTTTTGTGGAAGTGTTCATCACTCACGATAAGAACACACTCTTTGCCCTAGAAAAGAGTGGGCCTCCTACAACTATGAGTCCCGGTAGGGAACCCAGCCCTCATCGGCATCACTGGAAGAGGTAGGAAGATCCTCACTTGCACATAATCCAATAAAAACAACAAGAGCAAAAGCTTGAGTGACTACGCTCAACAAGACTTATCCGTCATGACCCGAAGGCCACGAATTCTAGACATACAAAGGCTTCAAGTAAAATAATGGAGTCAAGCCTACCAGCACCTACTACTGATTACTTTTAAGCAAGTTATTAGCCAAGTTAAGTTGATTAACGATAATAATAGATTAGCAACCTATGCTAAACATGCATGATCACTCAATCAACCATTTTTAGTATCATCATTTTTTACTACCAAGTATTCGTAATTGAACACAACCATAAATCTCATATGAACATAGTGATATAGCACTTCTATGTTTGGACACAATGAACAAGCTTCACCCATATCTGAGGGTGTCACGGAGATTCAAATCAATAGTCACCTTGCAAGGAAAATAACCTAACAACACGACACACGTGAGCCACGAAGGCAACACAAGTGGCCACCTTTCATCATGACTCTCAAAGAGTCAAGCCGGGACCACCGTACCCTAGTGCAGGTCTTCCATGCGATACCTCACCGGGCATCTGTGGGTGGCCCGCACACTATCCCAATGTCACCCGTTAAGTACAGTGGAGTGTCATCCAACTCAGCAACAGTCAAAGCTACTTAGTTTATTGGGTCCCATATAGCTCGTATGCATCAGTACACAACTCAATGCTTGCTGCAACAGGGGTCAACCAACACGGTCCTTAATCGACACAGGCAGGGGCTACCACATTCGGAGCTCCAAACATGAAAACAGACCACTCTCAACCTTCCCATCCGGTATTCTCCACTTTTCCCTTGTTGCCCCACCCGGTCTCAAATTGCCACAAATCCGATTGCTAACATAAACCACATAAAACCTCCATTGTGAGAAGGGGCCCTATCACGAGTGGCTATCAACTACTCGGATTCTACCGGTGATCTATTTTACTAAGCATAGCCATTCTATCATTCTAAATCCATCATGGAGGTAAACAAGGTATTCCTATAAGGGGGTCCATAATGCAACTAGTTTTGAACAAACTCCTACACATAAATGCACAATCATGAGAATAAAGTAAATATTATAAAGTGAGACCTATAGAAAGATTATGCATTGGGTGCTTGCCTTGCTCAAAGAAAATGTTAACTTCTTCAAAACTTCGCAAAATTTATCCCCCAACAGTTCCATGCTCAACCCTGGCGTTAGGTCCTATATGGCATGACATCCAAGAGTATTAATGATAAGTGACAAGGATCAGTAAAGTAGATTAACAACATGGCTTACTGGCTTTTATGTTGATTAAAGAGGTAATTTAGCCATTTCCTTCATTAACTCCTACAAGTTAACCATACTAACTTACATAAGCTTAAGGGGTGGCGAATCATGCTAATCAGCACCTATGACATGACATAGGGTGTTCACATGGTGAGCGAGCCAATAGGTGCAAATCATGGCAATTGATCATCACGACAATTTCACCACTAAAATAATTAAGGCCTCGACTTGATTCATAAGGAAAGGAGACATTAATCCTAGCAAAAAGTCATGATCATGAGGAACAAGGTGCTTGCCATTGATGCAAAAACCCTAACTAGAATTTAGGAACAGATGTCATAATTTTAAGAGTTCTACAAAATTTTATATGAATTTCCATTGAATTAAACTAGATTTAACAAGATTAAAATTAAAAGGTATTGCTGGAGCAAGATTAATTTATTTAATATTTTTAAAACCTAGAGCAATCAAGATCTATCCAAAGAAATTTATTTCATATTTGTCTGACTTAAATTTTAATTTCTATGAATTTTTCAATATTTACTGAAGTATTCAAATAATCAAAATAATTTGAAAAATGCAAAAGGAATAAAAGGCCTTTGGGCCTGCTTTGGCCCAAGAGAGAAGGCCCATAGCCTAGCCGGCTGGGTCTGCTGGGCTTTGGCCACAAAGGCCTCCCAGGCACCACACATAGCATAGCAGGGAGCAGCAAGCCGAGACACATCCATGGTTGCCCACCGCTGCGGCTGTTCTAGCGAGGGTGCTCCATGGGAGGCCGGGCCGTGGAGGAGGATCATGGGATGCTTCCACTTTATGGTCTTCCGGTGCTAAGAGGGTGCGGCAGCAATGAGGGGAAATGGAGGCCTCACTGAGCACGTGCTGCAGCAAAGGTGAAGAGGACTCCGTCGGTGGCAAGCTCGGTCGACTCTGAGCTGCAAAGACCTCTGAGACCTTGCTTCGTCCAACTTTGCAATGGAGGCAGGCAGCGCTCGATGGTGTCTGGAGAGGAGGCGGCGTGTCGGCTTCAGACAGCCGGGCTGTGGGCCCGACGACTCTTATGCACATGACAAAATGGCACAGGAGACCACCGCCCTAAGAAGCCAATCACAGAGCGATGTGTAGTGACAGAGAGGCCGATAGGTGGGCCCCACACGTCAGTGAAAATTTGGTTTTAAATAAACCAAGAAATATATTTTCCGCATGAGAAAAAATAGATGGGCGACGAAGAAAAATCTAGGAAAATTCGTGGAGGTGGGAAATTTAATTTGGAACACTTTTCATTATTGCAACTTCTTCCAAGTCTCCACAGATTTTTGAATTAATTAAAAGATTATGAGTCAAAGCTGGTTTGATAGATTTATGCTCAAATAGTCTAATTACAACTCTTATTCCAAATCAACCAGAGCTCCACTTTGGACAAAGAGTGCTCCATGGTGACATACAGAGTTTGCACTATCATCTGGTTAACATGTACAAGCTATCTCCCAAGATCCAAGAAGTTATGGAATTTCAAAATGGCTAATCGTTAAGCTAATTCTGGAAAAAATCTGTCTAGAAACTGGGTTGTATAGCTCTGTTTGGACCCCTGAAACAAATACTTCTTGACCTCAATAATTTTTGTAGATTTGCATACTTGTAGAAAAGGTCATCAAGAACAATTTCTCTTATGTGAGTATGGTCTAATTCGATCCCAATAAATTCACAAAATTTGCTGACTGAGCCAATCAGTCAACACTATACAAAAACATAAACTTCAAATCCAAATCCTGATTTTGAAATCCATGGAACTCTTAGGGTCTCTTGATCTTGTGATTAACATAATCTTGCAGATTAGATACAAGGGGTGTCACAGCCATCCCTCCTAAAACAAAATCTCATCCCGAGATTTGAAGTTGAAAATGTCCTAAAGGGACAACAAACAATCACACGTTCCCTCACTACGGTAGTTCAAAATTTGGATGGTTAGAACGGAGGAAATCATTGCTTTCCCATATTACTTCTTCTACGGTATGGTTGCTCCATTGGATTTTAAAGAACTTGATCGTCTTCCGCCTTGTGACACGACTCTTTTGATCCAAGATCTTGATCGGATGCTTAGGATATGTCAAGTCTGGTTCGAGTGGTGCCACTTCTGGTAATACAACATCCACGGGTGCCTTCAAACACTTCTTTAGCTGGGATACATGGAAGATGTCATGAACTCCTACCAACGACGGTGGCAACTCCAGCTTGTATGCCACGGTTCCACACTTTTCCAGAATGGGGAATGATCTGATGTAACAAGGTGATAGCTTCCCTTTCACCCCAAACCTCTTTATGCCCTTCATTGGTGAAACCTTCAGGTACACATGATCTTCAACCTCAAACTGTAAGGGTCAGCGTCTCTTGTTTGCATAACTCTCTTGACGTGACTTTCCATCTTTTTAATTGTCTTGGATACGATGTACCATTGCTTCGGCCTCATAAATGATGTCAGGATCAAATATGACTTTCTCTCTTGGCTCAATCCAATTGAGTGGTGTATGACATCGATGTCCATATAGAACTTCAAACGGTGCCATCTTCAGACTCACTTGGTAGTTGTTGCTGTATGAGAACTCAGCCCATGGTAGATTCTTGTCCCAACTACTAGGATATTCCATCACGCAAGCTTTGAGCATATCTTCTAGAATTTGGTTTACTTGCTCAGTTTGGTCGTCCGTCTACAGATGATAGGCCGAACTGTGAATCAAGTGAGTCCCGAGGGACGTGTGTAGTTGCTCCCAAAAGCGAGCGACAAACTGTGACCCTCAATCAAAAATGATCATCTTTAGAACTCCATGCAAGGATAGCGCACGAGCAATGTAGATCTCAGCATACTTCTCAACTCTATACTTGGTGTTGACGGGTATGAAGTGAGCAGATTTGGTGAGTTGTTCAACGATCACCCAAATTGAGTCAAAGTTGTGAGCAGAAACAAGCTTCAGGGTGGGGTCCACTTTGACATCCACGACTCGACAGAATAGATGAAGGATAAGTGTTCAATGTCACTTGCGAAACCACAAGGACAAGGATCGATGATAACCAAGACTCGAGGAGTGCACTTGGTCAGAGTAAGAGACACAACAGTCGTCTTAAGAACGGATGGGCTAGGGATGAACGTGGTTAGACTTGTGTCCAATAAGGTTTGACCACGTGGTAGGCTCATGATGGCCAGGTTAAGACCAGTTGTAGCAACGAGACTCCATGCACAACTTTCTTCATTCCGGTTATGTAACTCGAGTAATACACCATCTTGTTCAGAAGAAGGTCATGACTGGGACCCCTTTGCTAATCCAATAAGGCACGCACTTTCTATTTTGCAATTATGGCTTGAGAAACACTTGTGAGAACTGGAACAATTCAAGGAAAGATTGCAATTTAGAAGAGCACATCAACCAGACAAACTGACCTTTAATAAGCTTCACCCAAGGAGTACGACATCGATTGCATGGACTCAGAGGCCAAGCGGAAGTTTACCAACCTAGTGATCAGTTCTCTTTCTCGGCAAGGAATGGTGACGCTTAGGATAAGACGTCCCAAGGGTCCATGAACAATCACGGTTGGCTTACAAAGATAGCTTTTGGGTCCGACCGAATCAATGAGAGTTAGCGGCACAAACAAGGTGCTACTTGATAGCCAACAGGGCGTGAGATGCACAAGGTGAATCCAGTGAAGGAAGAGTGAGGTAGACTTCAAAGAGACAACAATCTAGAGAAGGCCAACAAAGCAATTGATGACAACAAGGTTGTACAGGATACATTCAAGGTTGCATTAGATACTTGCACTCTTGCTCAAGGTTATAAACACACTTGTGCGTCAATGATTATGAAATGATGCACATGGTATGGTGCAATGCAGAATGTGATGATGCAATATCGTCAAATTTTAGTGGATTGAGCAAGAATGCACGATACCAGTAACAACATTGGGATGACTTGATCAAAAAGGTAAATCACCCAAGTTTTGAGCGAGAAGCTCCCAAGGTCCTGAGGGAAAAGAAATCTGCCATAACGGCAAATTTGCTCAAAATCTTGATTGGAAACTGAATCGATAAAAGGATCTGATAGAGGGTACCTATATTATGAATAGGTGCATAGACTCCAGAAGCAATGCAGCGAGTAATTATGCTCGAATCCAACAACAACACCTCCAAGCGGAAGATTCTAGCATCAATGTTAATTCTGCCTTGACTGTGAGCAACAGTCATAAAATTCAAATCTGGTGTTATTCTACCTGGTATCTGACTGGAGGCTGAATACCAAAAATATAGAGGATTTTCTAAGCTTTCCAACAAGTATTTACTTGCTCTCATCCAATTTACGGTTTAGTAGTTATGACCCCCTGGAAGTTGAAAGTGCCACTGAATTTCTGCTCTGGACAGCACTGAGCGACTTGAGAATTTTAAAGCTTTGACGCCACATCGAAATGGCAACTCCAAAATCCTTGAATACCAAATTCATATATAACCCTCTCATATTTCTGACGAATTTGGTCATGCCTTGATCCGGTACACAGAACGACGACTATGACCATGATAAGACGGCAGGCTGACACATAGCCGCTGGAGGAAAGGTGGAAGTTTCACGTACACGCGATGGACCAACACCATCTTGCAAGAGTAGCAATTATGCAGATAAGATGAGCACTACATCACACTACTGAAACTGGTAGGTGGCTATCGTTCAATCCGCCAAGAAGACTTTAACGAGACTTTTGGCGCCAACGTCAAATCTGACTTGGTTGTGAGTGGCAGTCAGAAATCGCAAAATTGGAATTGCTACGATGGGAATCTAAGTAAGGGCTGATTACCAAAGTGAAAAAAGACTCTCTGAGGTTTCCAACAGTTCATTTGAGAACCTCAACAGGTCAACAGATTAAGAGTTATGATTTTCGGAAAATGATGGGGCTGCTGAAAACTTCATTTCTGTACAGATTGCAGCGTCACAAGAGAAATCGATTCTAGGGTTGTTCGGGGATTCTTCCCATGAGCTGAATACTAAAAACTTGGAGAACTGTCCCGTCCTTCTATTGATTCTTGGGCTGTTCGGGGATTCTTCCCCTGAGTTGAATACCAAAAACTTGGAGAACTCTCCCATCCTTCTATCGGTTACTTATTCAGTCTCATCCGACTAACGGTTTAGATGTTACGGAATTTTCAAGATTGACTTCGCAGCTGAATTCTGTTTCTGGACAGAACAGCAGCTGAGCCGAACTCAAGGGTTGGGCCTCAGATTGGCCGAAACTGTGAAAGTCCCAAATACCATTATGGTTGCCAACTCTCTCAGCTTTCCGATGGTCTATAATACGGCCCCAAACAGTTAGTGATTTGTGAGTTACGGCTATCAAAACCTCGACTGGTTTGCTGAATTAGAATTCTGGGCAGACTCGACCTTTCGGCCTAAATCAAAATTTCGACAAAATTTCTCCATGAACTCCCCAAGAAACTTCGAATGCCAATGTTATCGTTAACGAACTCAGCTTTCCGCTGGTTACTCATACAGTCTATTCCGATGCACAGTTTGATAGCTATGGGAGTTTGAAGTTAGGACAAGGTGCTGAAAACTTTCTGGAGAGACTGGACAGACCGGCGAATGATCAGTTTTTAGGGGAAGAAGATGCATGAAACTTGGCAAGGGTTGTAAACAAATTCCGTAGGCTACTAAATCAGCTTTCCAACACCTACTCATACATAAACTTTTAGTAAACACAGTAACGGTTACGACCATTTGAATACAACCACATGCGGAGTTCAGCGGATTACCATAAAACAGAATCGTACACGATTTGGATTTGGACTTGGTTTCGGACAGCGACGAGATTATAACTTTTAACTTGTTATTAAGCTTCTTTGATTAGGTGACATGATGCAATGCAACTCGACCTAACCGTCCTCACCAAAATAAAAGAAAGCAACCCTCTATTGTGTATCGCATGCATACGATGGCAAAGGCGCTCTCAACACATATTTTTATCATTTTAACGTAAGGTAGTGTACCTATAAAAATGGATCACAACAGTCAGCAACCTTCACACATTCCCTAAAAGGGTCCAGCACTTGCGTGCCCAAATCATCCCCATCATGGGCCAATAGTACTTTCGTACTCACTTCAATGTCCTACAGCTAAACACAAACAACCAAAATAATCTCATAAACAACAACAGAAGACATCCACAAGCCCTAATAGTTCTACGAAGTCCACAAACAACAAAATAAGATCATCAACAATAAGATAAGATAAGCACTCCAAAAATCATAACATACATTCATTGATGTAATTTCGTAGTTGCATAAAAGAACAAATAAGTTAACTTGCCACCTAAGGAGACTACTATAGTCCTTATATGGGCTAAGCATTCCTCACCGACAACGTTGTTGCAATTTTTAGATGCTTTCATATGTGTTTTACCCCAATCTTGCTCTAATACCAACTGTGACAGAACCAACTAAAAATGAGAGATTTATCTCCCAAGATCATATCGAAGAATTCTCTGTGAAGCAAGAATACACAAACACAATACATATAAACGTACAATATCATATGAAGTTCAAGCTAAAGTTATTACATATTAAGTGTCATGTATTAGAGTTTACAAAAGGTGAAGGTCCAAAACATGCTTCAGAAGATAATTTAGAGTTTTGTGGAAGTGTTCATCTCTCATGATAAGCACACACTCTTCGCCCTAGAAGAGAGTGGGCCTCCTCAAATGATCTACACTTGCGAGTCCCAGTAGGCAACCCAGCCCTCATTGGTCTGGATCTCCCACTGAGAGCCCTCGTCGATATCACCGGAAGGAGGAGGAAGATTCTCACCTGCACACAATCCAATAAAAATAACAAGAGCAAAAGCTTGAGCGACTACGCTCAACAAGACTTATCCGTCGGGACCTAAAGGCCACGAATTCTAGACATGCAAAGGCTTCAAGTGAAATAACAGACTCAAGGCCACCAACACCTACTACTAATTACTTTTAAGAAAGTTATTAGCCAAGTTAAGTTCTTTAATGTTAACAATAGATTAGCAACCTATGTTAAACATGCATGATAACTCAATCAACCATTTTTAGTATCATCATTTTCGACTACCAAGTAA
>VSTD030004818.1:0-10088 GCA_008808055.3 Sporobolus alterniflorus
TATCATTCCTTGTCCCAACTTTGATCCTATTTACCAAGTGATTCTCCTAGAAAATTCTAATGAGTGAAATCTCTCCCTAACAAAAGAAGGATCCTCAAAAAAAAGGGGGCAAGGATCAAAAAGAAAAAAAAAGATGTGAAACCTCAGTGGAAAAGCTCCATGTTTTAAGAAAAGAAAAGAAAGAGAGGACGAAATTTACAAGCTGCTGGGAGAGACTCTATCAAAAGAAAGAAAGAAAGGAGGTCACAATTTCCTATAGTACAAAATCCAATGTGTGGCCTCATCCATACCCACACATCATATGGATTTGCACTACCTTCTATTCCTTGACTTTTCTCTTCCTTACCCCATTCACTACACCATTCTCCATCAACCATGATTAATTGCCACACAAACACTCTAGAATATTCCTTTGCCTTTACAATATACAAGGTGTAGCATAGGTACCTCTTGAGAGTGAACCACCACAAAAATTATTAGCCGAGAGGAAAAGAGTGACTGGGAGGATGAGTGATTGAGTGATAAAGCTTGCGAAAAGGGAAGGTAAGGTAAAGCATGTAATTACAAACACTGATCTCGAGGTAAAGTGACACCGTTGTTCTAATCTTTCAACATCATATGGTTCAAGACTTAGACACATCTACAGAGTCTAGGTATGAGTTGTAAGTTATGTTCTTTATTCCCGAGCAGTTATGGCACTAGAGTTCTTGCTTAAGTCCCCAGGATTTAATTCTTTTCTTTTGCTCAGGGATGAGTAAAACTCTAAGTGTGTTAGGGGGAATTGACATGACATCTAAGGGGGAGAGCTTGCATTGAGAGTGTTAGGGGGAATTGATTTCAGGGGGGGCATCTTTGATTTTGAGCTTTTCTTGCTCATCCTGTTTTGGTTTTGAGCTTTTCTTGCTCTTTTCATTGGTTTGCCGCTTTTCGTGCCTTTTGTTTGCCTTGCAGTTTTTCCTTCTTCTAGATGACCTTCTTAAGCTTTTCTTCAGCTTTTTGGTCTTCTAGCTGTGCTTCATTTGTCTTGGATTCAAAATTCAAACTTTCTGCTTTTGTGTTGTCAATTTACTCATCAAGGGGGAGATTGAGAAACCAAGTAGTCAGTACCTTGGTTCTATTTGTGATGAGTCATTGACATGCCTTGGATTGAATTCGAATCCGGGAAGTTTCGTTTGTTTTACCTTTATCTTTGTTTCGTTTGGAGAATCGTATTTGCTTGTCTCGTGGTGTGCATGTGACAGGTGTGACATGACATGCAGCGACGAGGGTCGTGGTAGGAGTAGGAGACCTGATGCAGAGGACCGGGGATGGTCAAGCATAGGTCGGGTACTCGCCTGCTTCAGCTGTTGTCCATAGCGCGCGGCAAACCCCTTCTTCATTTTCTTGCCAGCATGATTTTCTGCTCCCAAGTTCTCTTCAGCGCCGCCGGTCAGGTCTTCGCTGCCTTCGGTCTCTACTGTTGCCAGTGTTGGAGGCAGAGGTTCTTACTTGCTTGAGATCCGGTTCAATTGTGCTCGAGTATTCATTCTTGTGTGCAAATTTGTTCCGTGGTGCTTCATTTTGGTGTGTTCTTGGGTAATGCATGGGAAGTCTTCGGTGAAATGCATGTGAGGTGGCAAGAGTTCTTGTGAGGAGCTGTGCTTTGTTTCTTGATCCAGGCCACTGCAAGTCTTTTCTCGTGACTTGTTGGTGGATTCTCGAGTCGTGGATTTGCTTGATTCAGTTTGTGTTCCACAGTGATTTGAGCGTTCCTAACCCAGTTCTGGGGGCCAATAGTTTTGCTATAGCTATGTGGTCTTGATCGAGTTAGAAGAGAGGTTTGTTAGCTCTTATTTGGGACATATGCTAAGTTCCTTCGAGAAATTTTAATTGGCTCCCATTCATCCCCCTCTGGTCGCCTTATCCAGTCCTTCATCTTTAATTTTAGAGTTCTTGAAATCGGAGCCATTATCACTTCAAATCTTCTTGACATTGAAATCAAATTCATTTTCAGCTCTCCACCAATGCTATTTCCACCAATGATAATCGAAGCCATTATCCCAAGTATATCTTGAATATTCATCCACAACAACAAGACCATAGCTATTTCCACCAATGCTTCTATATGTTGTGGGGCCAAATAAATCCATATACAATAATTCCAATGGCCTTGAAGTAGACATGACACTCTTGGTTGGATGAGTGTTCCCAACTTGCTTACCGGCTTGGCAAGCACTACATAACTTGTTCTTCTCAAAGATAATATCATTGTTCAAGCTAATAACCAAGTCATGCTTCATCAAGTTCTTCAATTGATTCATCCCTATATGAGCAAGTCTTCTATGCCAAAGCCATCCTTTTGATGACTTAGTAAATAGACATCTGCTTAAGCTTGCACCATTAGAAGAAAAATCAACAAGATATAGATTGCCATAATGAAAGCCTTTAAAGATAAGTTCATCACTTTTAATACTATTATCACAACATCCTTAGGAGAGAATTTGCATATAAGACCAAGATCGCATAATTGAGCAACGGATAATAAAATATACCTCAAAGATTGAACTAGCAAGACATTTAAAATGTCTAAGTCATTAGAGATTGCAATTTTACCCAATCCTTTCACCTTCCCTTTACTATTACCACCAAAAGTGATCCTGTCACATTCCGAACCCTCATTATCAATAGAGGTGAACATTATTCAATTTCTGGTCATATGTTGAGTGCAACCACAATCAACCACCCAATGCCTTCCACCAGATTTGTAGTTCACCTATAAAATAAATTTAGTTTATTTTAGGTACCCAAACTTGTTTGGGTCCTTGGAGGTTAGTCACCAAGGCCTTTGGTATCCAAATTGGCTTCCTTTATTGCCAATGCCATTGTTGGAGATATAAGCATGATTTCTATTCTTTCCAGCAAACTTAGCATACACGTCACTCTTAGAGGATTTTACAAATACATATGATGGATTAACAGAAGCATGCATAATCTTACTACTGGTGCAATCCTTAACAAGATGTTTGGTATTCTTGCACTAAGAATAATACAAGCCACATTCTTTCATGAAAGTGGTCTTCTTGTTAATAAAAGCACTTTTGTTCTTCTTGGGAATGTACCCAAGACCCTCATGCTTGAGAGTGAACCTTTGACACTCCCACATCTTGTTATAGGTGTTTTCACCACTATGACAATTTGTAAGCGCCTTGGTCAGATAATCCACGGTATTTCTCAATTCATGATTTTCAACAATAAGCAATGGATCACAAGAAGAATCATTCATACATGAATCAACATTTGAATAATTCTCCTTGCCTTCAAACTTCATCTTGCTAGAATTATCTTCATCTTTGTTCTTGCAATTAGTAGATATGTGACCCATTTAACCACATTCAAAGCATTTCTTATTGGCAGATGGATTCTTGCTACAAGATTTACCACTCTTGCTTGAACCACCTTGATAGTCTTCCTTCTTCATAAATCTCCTGAATTTTTGGACCATCAAAGCAACATCATCATCGATGCTAGTCTCACTATCACCATCATGAACATCATCATTAGAGGTCTTGGCCTTGAATGCCACAATCGTCATCTTGTCTTCATGGAGACTACCATGAAGTTATTCTTGAGATTGCTTGAAGATGTCAAGAGTAAGAACTTCACCCAAGACTTCCAAAGGAGAGATAGTCTTCAAATTTGATCTCACTAGCAATGTGACAATGGTTTCATACTTAGGAGGCAAAGCTCTAAGAAATTTGTGAGATATATCAACTTCGGGAACATCAAACCTGAGATCTTTGAGCTAATTCACAATATTGTTGAAACGAGAAAAGTTGTCCTTCAATTCTTCATTTGGCAATAGAGCAAACTTCTCAAATTTACCCTTGCAAATAAATAGCTGGACACTCTTAACATTTGAAGTTCCCTCAAGAGCTTCAATAAGTTTCCCCCACATCTCATGAGTAGTCTCAAGCTTGCAAACTCTATGATATTCACGAATACATAAAGAACGGATGCTGACATTCATAGCTTGAGCATTTGCAAGAATATTTTCATTGTCGGCTTGAGTTGGATTAGCTTCATCCAAGATAACAAAACCTTCATCAACCACTTTCCAAAGTATTCCACCCATTGCCTTAAGATGAATCCTCATACAAGTCTTCCAATAGTCAAAATAGGACCCATCGCCATCAAAATAAGGCGCATGACCAACATTGACATGATTAGTCGCCATTATCCTTCTCTTGGATGATTAAATCCACTCAAATTCAGAGAACCAGCTCTGATACCACATGTAGGATCTAGGATACCAACTAGAGTGAGGGTGAATAGGCGGTTTTAAAAATTAATTGCTACTTAACCAATAAACAGTAGAAATTAATGAAATTGACTAAGAGCAAGGTGATCAATTCAATTTCTAGGAAAGGTAATCAACAAGTAAATAAATACGAGAGCAAGAGAGACACAATTTTTTTCCTGTAGTCTCGGTGATTTGCCAGTCACCCCTAATCCACGTTGAGGTGGATTCAAACCTTTGATTCTCTTCTCTATCAAGTAAACACTTCTCCAACAAGAAGGACTGACAAAAGAGTAACCTGACCTTAAGAGAAAGTAATATCTTCAACCTCTCCAAACATCGATTCCACTAGAGTTGCTCTTCACCGCTCTGGCGAGGCGAGCACAACACCTCTCACAAGAACACCAGCCCACCTTCATAATCTTCTTGAAGGGCTCACGGTTTCCACTCCTCCAAGCCATCTAGGAGGTGGCAACCTCCAAGAGTAACAAGTCGATGATGCTTGCTTGAGGAATCACTAGTGCCATAAAGCTCAAGAACACTCAAATCAAGCACTAGAATCTCAAACACCTACAATGAATAAAGGAATGCTTATGTGAGGAAGGAGAGGGCTCTCAAGAGTCAAGTATGTTGTTGAAATGGCCAAAGAGAGATGTCTTCCATGAGATGGAGGAGTATTTATAGCCCACACTCCAAAAACTAGTCGCTGGAAATATTCTACGCAATTCATGGTCAGACCATACATGGTCAGACCGCCAAGGAGGTAACGACTACAAGATTAAAAAAAAAATTGACTATTGGATGAGTTGGCGGTCAGACCGGCCTCGGTGGCGGTTAGACCATGAACAATACAGATGTTGGCGGTCAAACCACCTGAGAATAGAGGCTGGCGGTCTGACCACCCTCTGTTGTGGTCAAACCACGAGGGCCAAAACCCCTTTCTTTCAGGAAATTCCTTAGAGTTTTTTTGGTGATTAAAACTCTCATAACACTTAGACTTTCAAAACTGAGTTGGAGGAAGGTGGTGCTCACTCAAAATTTTGGACTTGTCTCCCACAAGGATATGTAATTTGAGCAAAGTGGCAACTATAGATTAATCAAGCAAAGATTCAACAACTCATCTTGATAGTACAACATCTGTTCTAAAAACCCAGTCATTTCTCCACTAATCACCTTGACCGGTAAAATAAAAAACCCTATCACAATACCTTTGTCTTGAGCCATCCAAAAGTAATATTTCCGAGAAAATCTTTTCCTTATTTCGACTGACACTATAATCATCGCAATAAATGTGTTAGTCCAAAAATAAGGGTCATCATTAATTACCAAAACACAAAAGACGACGTAGATGCTTCAGCCTCATTCACGGCAGCTCGGCGACGGCAAAGGCAGAGCAGAGTGGGAGCGATCGGGCGAGAGTGGGTGCTCGAGTGAGTCTAGAGTGAGGAAGCAAATGAGAACTTCACCTCAGCGTTGGGCTCTAGCAGTGGATAAGGGTGGCGATGCAGTCGCCATGGTGGTGCCCGTGGGTAGGGACGGGATGGCTGCGTGGTCGGACAGATGCGTCGCCTGTTAGAACGCGCGGTCAGTTTGGGGGCGCCTAGCACGCAGGCGAGGTGAAGGCATTTGGATGTGGGCCTTGGGCCATCTCCAAAACTAGCTGGGCTCGGCACTGTTCTCATGGGCCAGACGGTCGTAGAGGCCATGCCCATTTAATCCTTTCAAATATTTCCAATGTTTTTTCCAATATTCAATCATCTACAAACTTTGTAATTCAAAATTGTCATTCTTCCGTGGTCCAAAATTGTTCAAGCTTTACAGGGTGTTAGATTTCAACATAATGAACAACTTTCTCCATTGGTCTAACTTCAAATTCCTAGTGCATCTCATGTTATGAATTTTGGAACAAATTCCAATTTGAATATTCCTTGAATTTTGAAGGGGTTCAAACCATTGAGGAAAAATTCTATAACTTCACCAAAAATCTTTATGGACATGATATTCAATACTATGAATTTAGATTAACTCACTTGTATTCCAAAATTTGAAGTTCCTTTACAAGTGGTAAATAGGACTTAAAAGGGAAAATTCAAAAAGGAGTTCAATTCAAATTTGAAACTCTTTTGAACTAGGTTTCTACTGTAGCAGGCACTGTAGGAATACTATAGAGCTACCGCAGATGTACTTTAGTTGCTACAGTAACACCAGGGGTGTTACATGTTCGTTGCAAGATGTCGCTATATATATATTGCAACGAGGACATACTGGTGGCATGACAAAAATGTTGTATTGCCACAAATGAGAAAATAGTTGTAATATAGTTAACTATGTTGTCATGAGTATTTTCCGTCGGCATAATTGTATGCTTCATTGCAAAATGTTGCTCTATATTGCAATAGAAATATAAATTGTTGCATGATACATTGTTTTATTGCCACAATTGCTAGAATGGTTGCAATTTAGCTAACTATATTTCCACGAGTTTGTTCTATTGGCGCAATCTTGTCATTTGTTGCAAAATGTTGCTCTATATCGAAACGAAAAACAAAATCATTGCATTATAAAATATTATATTGCAATGAATGATGAAATAATTGTGATATAGTTAACTTTGTTGCCATGAGTAAGTTCCATTCGCACAATCTTGTGGTTCGTTAGAAATTTTTTGTTTTACATTACAACAAAAAAACAAAATCATTGCAATTAAGATCCGAGTTTCATGGAGGGGGAAAATGATGATCAGTCGATGATTAGGGATGCAGTCTCTCTACCTTGTCAGTGTGATCATCCCATAATCCTCTCTATCGTTCCCTCGCCACCCGAGAGAGGGTGGTGTCTCTCCTCTGAATCTCTCATGTACTTCTTTTCCTCCCCTCCTCCCATGGATCAGATCTCAACTTTCAGCCGTGAGTCGGCATCCAAGCAACAATCAGGGCTAGATTTGGCGAAGTAGTGAATTATTTCCTGGTTTGTGGGCTCAAGACATTCTTCTTATTAGTCTCATTTAGTCGTTGCAAATATGAACTCACTCATCAATCAGTAGGATCCATTCTTCAGGCTACAATGTGTGGTATTACGGTTGATTTTGGACGGTAACAAATTTCTTTCTTGTTTAGATAATCAACTCGAAAAACCTTGTATCTGAGAACAAGCCCTTCCTACTGTTGATGACCAAATTTGGCTGGTCTGGAAAAACCGGAGCATCCAGTTTCCTAATCCGGACAGTCCAGTTTCGGCAGTTTCAGAACATGAATAGGATAGGAGCTAAATTGCAAAATTTGAAGATCCAAGGTGTTTTGAAGCATGGGTAAAGACTAAAAGGCATCAAGGGACCAAGATAGAAGAAAATTAAGCAAGAAGCCAAAGTCGTAAAAACCGGACCATCCGGTTTGCCAAACCGGACTATCTGGTTTTCCCATAACAGATAGATTCCGAGTAGGGTTTGAGATTTCATTTGTTTAGGAAAGATTTGGTCGTATCCGACCCAAAGAGCTACGTCCTGCTGCCTATATAAGTATAGGTCACGACCGATTGCAATCATGATCAACCAACCAAATCAGTCGAATTTACACTTTTCATACTTTTGCCCTAGTTTTTCAGGCTTTTCTTCTTTTTGTCAATTAGATCTACTAATCGCTGCCTTAATCCCTGGGATTGCTGTAGTTCAAGCTCCTTCACCGACCAGACATCGCTTGGTCGGAGGAGAGGCTACCTCGTCGAAGCTCGGCGGTGCCCCTGACTACCGTCAATCCTGACAAAACTAGACCATCCAGTTCCTGAAACTGAATAGTCCGATTTCTACTATTTTGAACAGGGGCTTCTGGTCTCTATTCGTTTCCTATGGGCAACACATTTTGGCAACTCCCTTGGGGATTCGACTACTTCAAGCACGTCAAGCATGAAGGGTGGAAACTCCGGGCACAATGGATGTGACCTCAAAATCAAGGGCAACATCCTCAAGCCCACCTTCGACTCCTTGATGAAGGAGGGTCACAAGGCATTCGAAGCGTACCGTGCCAATGTCAAGGAGATCTTCCTCTCGCATTGCTAGGTGATGCGATAAGGGACTATTCTCAAAGACACTACACCGATCGTCTTCACCAAGCCCGAGGTATGGCCCAACCCATCATCCTCTTGCATTAGAGATGCAAGCCAAAAGCACCGATGAACTACTACGTAGGTTAATAGAAGAGCGGGACGGGAAAAAACTTGATGTTGCTAGTACTAATCCTTCTTCTTCTACTTGTGCTATTAGTTTCACTCAAACCAATCCAAATACAAGTGGTCCATTGGCGGGCAGCACTGCAATGCCAAACCCCTCTGCCCAACCGGTGAATCACTTCCACAGCCGAACCACCATCGAGGGAACAACTCTTAATCTTGGGATGCCACAACAAAGTACGCCCAGCATGTATGGGCAAGGGTACATGAACACCGCACCTAGCTTTACTAATCCAAACCCTAGCTCAGCCCCCTATACCTCCAGCTATAACGATCGAGCGTACCCTAATCCTGATGCCAGCTATCAAGCCCCATACACTACCATAGCTTACACCGACCCCATCCCATTACCCGGTAGTTTGCTAGGCTTCTTACCCAACCACACCTATCAAACTCTGCCACATTTCAATGCCTACGGCCAGTCAGAAGGCGGCGGTTTGGTTATGAAACCCCACCGCAATTCCCCTTTAGACCATAGCCAGTTGGCATGACTCCCGGTGGAGCCACAGCCGAGCCTGGCGCGGACCCTAACAACTTAACTAATCAATTGGCTACCATCTTGCGACCGGCAAGGTGCTCCACGTCATGTTTGGAGGTTCCTGGGCCATCACGTCTAGGCGTGTCATCAAAACTTTGTGCTGAGAGATTACGGCGGTTACCCCGGCACCGAAAGCAATACCACACTGCAAGTGGGTGGAAACTCCAATTGGGTTTGACGCCTCCGACTACCCTAAGAGCATGGCCGACGTCGGGCAGCTTTCGCTGCTAGTCTCCCCATCTATCTCCAATGTTAAGTTGTATCACGTCTTAATGGACGGGGGTGCGGCCCTCAATCTCATCAGCCTTGCAGCCTTCAAGAAGCTATGGATACCGATGGTGAAGCTCCAATCGTCACGCCCGTTCTCAGGAGTGGGCCTAGGGTTGGTTATGCCGCGCGGTTACATCTCCCTCCCGGTCACATTCGGGACAGCAGAGAGCTTCTGCACGGAGAGCGTCCTCTTCGATATTGTGGAGGTCAGCCACCCGTTCAACACCATTCTGGGTAGACCAGCTCTGTACCAGTTTATGGTGGTGGCTCATTACGGATACCTGGTTCTAAAGATGCCATCCCCTAATGACGTCCTCAAGATCCGGGGGGGGCGTGATGCAGGGGCTTGTGCGCTGGAGAAGCTCCAGGCCCTAGCTGCAACTCGTGAAGCCGTCGAGGAGCCTGGGGGCCAGGACCCCGCGCCGTCGAGCTCGCGCCAGCGTGGCTCGGTCTCAGCACCCCGCGTGCAACCCTCTGGAAAGGAAGATGTTCCCGTAAAGACCGTCTAGGTCGGGGCTGAGGCTGGATAGACTACCCGTGTCTCGAATGATCTAGACAGCAAATAGGAACTCACGCTCATCACCTTCCTCTGAGCTAATGATGATGTGTTTGCTTGGCAACCATCGCAAATGCCTGGGATCCATAGGGAGGTGATTGAGCACCATCGGAAGATCTACCCTGACGCTAGGCCAGTCCAGCAGAGGCCCCAAAAGCAGTCCGTTGAGCAACAAAACTTCATCCATGAAGAAATCAAGAAGCTGCTCGACGCTGGCTTCATACGGG
>VSTD030004819.1:0-10088 GCA_008808055.3 Sporobolus alterniflorus
CTCAAGATGCATTTCTCTAATTCTTTTGCCTTCCAATATGTTTCACATAGGCTTTGAGGGTTGTGGGGAATGAGGTAATGCTTTATGCTTTCCCTGAAACCAGCAATAAAGCTACTAACATAGTATGGCTCAGGGATGTTGGGGTATTCCATTTGCATCAAGGCCATAAGTTCCTCAAATCTTTGTATGTAGTCTGAGACAGAGGTTGTCTGTTTGATGTGGTGGAAGTGTTCAAGGGAGGTATGAGAACTATGTTGGGCAAATCTATTGGTTATCATAGAGCAAAATTGGGTCCAATGTAAATAATTTGCTGGGATTCTAAGGGATCTCCACCATGCTTGAGCTATGTCATAACAATGCAGGGTGGCTAATGGGACCCAAGTGTCAATAGGAACACCAGCTAAGACAAAATATCTCTCACATTGTCTTAGCCAGTTAATGGGTCCATCTCCTGGAAATGTAGGGAAATCAAGTTTTGGGCGTGCTATAGACAATTGAAACTGGTTGTTGGGCTTGGTTTGATCATTGTACAGGGTATTAGGTATGGGTTGGGTAGTATGCTTTGGTTGGTTTTATATAGTGTTGGGTATGGAAAATGATTCAATGTATGGGTAAGTGGTTTGTGGTGAAAAGCTAGGTAGTTGAATTGATGTTGAGGCTTCATGTGTGTGTTTGCTAGTGGTGTGAAATGGTTCCTGGAGCAAGCTGATTTTACCTGCTGCCTCTTGCCTTTTCAGGAAAGCCAATTCTTCATATGTCAGCGATGGAAAATGATCAGGTGGTGATGGAGTGGTGGGTGGACTCACTAATGGGTAAGATTTTTAGCACTATTCATTTCAGTTGCCTGCCACTGCACCAACAGCTTGTGAATAGCATCAACCTTATTATCCAACTTTCTTTGAACTTCACCAAATACTTTGCCATCCTCTTCAACATGTTTGAGTCTGGTGTCAGTCAACTACAAACCCTGTTGCAGGGCTCGCACAATCTCCATTGTCTCTGCTAGAGAATTTACCTTGCCATGACCTGCTTTGGTGCTAGGGAGGGCCATGAGCGATCAGATCTGAAGAAGGATGAGTACCTCGATGACGACAGGTTGGTGAAAAGTGGATCCAGTTCTCACGATGAGAGGGCTAGATGTAGGATGACGCTGCCAGAATTTCTTCAAGGACAACCGGGATTTTACCACAGGACAAAGGATTTGCCTGGAACCGATTGCTGAGAAATTTTTTTGCCGGATGAGTGGCTGAAGATCGAAGGCTCTAGATACCAATTTGTCAGGATCTCTAATGACCCAACAGAGAAAACGCAACAGAGCAACAAAATTTGGTGAGTGAGGCGGCTTTACTGATACTGGGAAGAGGAATTACAAAAGGATCTCACAAGTTCTCAGTGCATGGCATCTAAGAACTAGCTAAGAACCCTAACGATAAGATAACATCCTCCTCTTCAAGTCTTACCGAGTACACCTCACGGCCTTATATATGGCGGGTTACAGAGTAACTAACTCAGATAATAGTAAACGATATTTGAAATATAACTGCGTGGTAACACTTAGTTTCATCCTGGCCCTTCATTTCATTGAAGCGTTATCTTCCTTCCTCAGTCATCCATTGCCTTGATCCCACACATCTCTTCAACAGTCAGCTTCTTCAGAAGCATTGGTTCAGTCTTCTTCAACATCAGTTCAGAGCTCTTCAGGGTCTAACACAAGAGTACCCTATCATGGAAAAACTGGACAGAGTATTGATGTCAGGAGAATGGGAGAACTTGTTCCCTTGTGTTCATGGATATAAGCTTCCCATGGAAATGTCATATCATAACCTTATAGTTCTGTCCACTATCCATAGCCATGATAAGAAACCAAGAGAATTCGGATTTGAGCTTTCTTGGCTCAAGAACTTGGATCTCTTAGGTAAGGTGCAGGAAATTTGGACTGATCCTACAAGGGATAGTGTACCCCTAGATAGGGTACACTTCAAGTTGAAAAACGTCAGGCAGATCCTCAAGGGTTGGGGGTACAACCATGCAGGCCAAGTTGAGAAAAGAAAAAAAAGGAGATATATGGAGACTTGATGCAGTTGGAAATCATGGAGGAAATAAACACCCTGATTGAGCAGCAAGTCAGGAAGAGGATGTTGTTGAAAGCAGAGTTAATGAAGATCTTAGATGAGGAGGAGGCTTATTGGTTTAAAAGGGGTCATGAATCATTTCTCCTAAAAGGGGACAATAACACGGATTTTTTTTCATAAGGTGGTTAATGGTAGAAAGCGTAAACAAACAATCTACACTCTTCAAAAGAAGGGGGTGCTTATCTCTGGCACTAAAAATCTGCTAATCCATGCTACTGACTACTATAAGGCCTTGTTTGGTCCTAGAGAAGGCAATGCTTTTGACCTGAGTTCAAGCTTGTGGTCTGAAGATGAAAATGTTACTGAAAGGGAGAATGAGAGTTTGGTGAGCCCCTTTAATGAGGAGGAAATAAAGACAACACTCTTTCAAATGAAAAAAAACAAGGCAGCGTGCCTTGATGGTTTCCGAATTGAATTCTTTCAAGTCTGTTGGAGCTTTATTAAAAATGATATGGTAGAGCTCTTTGCAAGTTTTCATGATCAATCCATGGACATAAAGAGTCTCAATTATGGGATTATTACTTTGCTGCCTAAAACCAAAGAAGCAGTGAGGATTAAGCAGTTCAGGCCAATATGCTTGCTGAATTGTATTTATAAATGGTTTACTAAGACCTTAACTTTGAGATTGGAACCTATTATAAAAAGAATTATTCATATATCTCAAGCAACTTTTATTGGTGGAAGGAACATAATGAATAACATCCTAGCACTGCATGGGATCCTTTTTGACACTAAGAGGAGAGGGAAAATAGGGATAATCCTGAAGTTGGACTTTGAGAAGGCGTATGACAAAGTTCAATGGGGATTTCTGTTGAAGTGCCTGGGAGCAAGAGGGTTTTGTGAAACCTAGTGTGGATGGATTGAAAAGGTGATTCAGAATGGGACGATGGTAGTCAAACTAAATGACTCAATTGGCCCCTACTTTTAGTGTTTCAACAAAATTCTCTATTTAACTTTGTGGCAGATTGTTTGACAAGGATGACTCTCATTGCTCAACAAAATTCTCTATTGACAGGCCTGTGTGAAGATCTTATTCCTAATGGCATAGTTATGATGCAGTATGCTGATGATATTGTTTGCTGCCTAGAGGATAATGTGGAGAAGGCTAGAAATCTAAAAATATTGCTATATTTGTTTGAGCAAATGTCTGGCCTAAGGATCAACTTTGAAAAAAGTGAGGTGCTAACCATATGGGGGACAATAACACTGCAGTGGCATATGCAAAGATCTTTAATTGTCAAATTGCTATGTTCCTCCTTCAGTACTTGAGAGTTCCAATTTCTGCTAGGAGATTGAGAGTTAGGGATTTGTATAAGCTAGAAGAGAAGCTAGCTAAAAAACTAGACATCTGGCAAGGGGGGTCTCTGTCATATGGGGGCAAGACAGTTCTGATCAACTCTAGTTTGTCTAACACCCCTATTTACTACATGTCGATGTTCTTGATGCCCAAGCCTGTGACAAAGAGAATAGACAAGATGAGGAGGAGGTTTTTTTTTGGTAGGGGGGAGTTTGAAGAAAAAATACCACCTGGTCAAATGGTCTAAAATCTGCAATGCCAAGAAGAAAGGGGGCTTGGGTGTAAAAATCTGAGAAAAATGAATATGAGACTTCTATGTAAATGGTGGTGGATATTAGAAAATGAGGAGGGGCTTTGGCAGGATATTGTGAACCTAAAGTATGTCAAAGGAATTCCTATTTGTCTTGTTAAACAAAAATACTCTGATTCACCAGTATGGGTGATTTATTAAAAATCAAACACCTATATTTAAAAGGAAGATAATACATGATTAATAATGGGAAAATGGTGAGTTTCTGGTTGGATTTGTGGACAGGTGATATGCCCCTATGCAGGAAGTACCCTATTTTATATGATTTGTGTGAGAATCAAGATTGCTCTGTTTATGGTGTGGCAAGAGAAGGGTGGGTAATAAGATTTAAAGTAAGACTGCCCCCTATCCTGGTAGATCGGTGGTATGAACTTGCATCCTATTTGAATACTATCACCCTGAATAATGACAAAGATCGTTCATGGTGAAAGTGGATTGGGTCCAATAAATTATCTGTGAAATCCATGTATGATCACCTAACTAGAAGAGACAATGGCCCTGCTTATGCTACAGTCTGGAAGGCAAAAATACTTGAGAAGGTTAAGATTTTTATGTGGGTGACAGCACAAAAAGCAATTCTTACTAAGGACAATATGTTAAAGAGAAATTGGCAGGGGAGGGGGGGGGGGCTGGATGTTATTTCTGCAATGCTAGATAAGATGTGGATCATCTCTTCTTTAAATGCCCGGTAGCAAAAGTGGTGTGGGGGATAATAGCCATATGTTTTCAACAAGGTGATAGGCCTATGTCGTATTAACAGTTTTGGCCGTGGATTAAAAAACACTACCAGGAGGGGATAATTCTATCTTTTTGGCTTGGTTGTGGTGTGCTGGGCCATTTGGAAAGTCAGGAACAACATATGTTTTTAGCACAAACATGTTAAGCACCCTAACAAAATAATATTCTCAGCATGTATGTTCATGACTTATTGGGCAGGTTTACACCCTAAGGGGGCGCAGTCTGCGGTCCAGGCAGGCATGGAGTTCATCATGAAGACTGAATGTAGGATCATGACGGCTGCAAACGATGGCAGCAACTCCTCGGATCGAAGACAATGCACCCAGGATGATCACTGATGGAGAGGAGCTGGAGGGAATGCAGGAGGATGAGCCAGGAGTGGAGGAAGAGCCACAAGACTGAAGAGTACTCTATGTCAAGTATTCTCGTAGCGCTAGTCAGTATGTTGGTTAGGCGTGGGTGTTCTGCTGCGGTCAAGAAAGGGTTGTGCAGTTTCTTTTGGGATCAGAGTGTTGGTTGTGCGATAACTGCTTTTGTTTCCTTCCTGCCTGAGGGCAGTGGGAATGTTGGATGTAAACCTTACTTTAGTTGTTAAACCTGACACTACATTGTATTTTGTTTTGATTATGTGGACCCCGCTCATTTTGAGTGGGGTTGGGGACTCCCCAGCTTGAAAAAAAAAAGCTATGAGAAATTCAAATGGCGGTGTGACAGGCTCGGGCCAGGCTTCGCTGGTCTCATGTGTCGGAAGCCCGGCACCCACGGCCGTGACAGCTACAACTCTGTCCCAAAAGCCTCAAACCCACATGCTCGACCCCTTAAAAACAGATCCGAAAAGCAGGGCAAATGCTCAGCTCGCGTCAATCTGGGTGGGGCTCTATCTCCCACTATCGGTTGGTACTACTCTCTTCATACTTAAATATTTATCGTCTTTAATTTTTACATCAATTTTGACCATTTATGTTATTTAAAAAATATAAATTATATTATATTTATTTTTTCAGAACTTTATTTTTAAAAATAAAAAGAATAATTAAAGTTAATATAAAAATTAAACATGACAAGAGTAATACAAATCCGTTACCGCTCAGACATCAACAAAGCTAAGCAGCCGCCATGCCAAGCACAGCACAGTAGTGGCCGTGGCTGCCGATGGATGGATGCGTTGTCCACCACATGATGGCTTATCATTAGGTTCAGATCTGACTCCCGAAAGCACGTTCTCTGTTAACTCACCTCGCTTCGCCGATTAAACAATGGGATCGATAGAGTTGTTTACGGATCCCTAAACGGATACCTCAGCAGCGTGTTGCAGAGTGGTGGCAGAGGGAATGTCCCACGAGAAAGAGCAGCACGCCGTGTGCACCCGCCCACCACTACTGACGCTCAATGATTTGATCCATCAGCAGATCCCATCGATTTTTATAGATCGATCGATCTGAAGAAGAAGAATCGCCGTGTTTTGTTATGCCCCAAGAGGAAACGGACGCGAAGCTTCCCGGGTTGTGCGAGACGACACATGCGCCTTGTCGTATCGAGCGCAACGACTTTGAGAGCCGGCAGCTAAACTAGCTTAGCTAGCTATATATTTACTCACGGCTTCACCTCTCGCGCCTACTCATCAGGTTCATGAATCATATGAACTGACCCTCCCCGGCTTAACTGTAATCAAGTATACTGTCTAGTCTATCACGTGGTCCAGCTTTGCTTACACGTCCAGTGTTCGGATTTGCATATCGGTCGTCACCGATGGAATGGACCACGGCCATGGACGACATGGAGTCGGGACGTGCACCTTGGTGGTGGCAGATGCCAGATGGTACTGCATGTACGTAGGCTCTGCTGACGACGAGAGGGAACAGCCCCATGCGGAACGCGGCGTCTGTTTTCATCGTACAGTACACGCGCGTTGATCCCGTACGTTGCGAGAGGCTCCGTTTCACCGCCGTGCGATCGATCGATGGACGTGCCATGTCGCCTCGATGGACAGGCCTCGTGCAGATGCGAGCGCTCGTGCTCTCGGGGTTGTAAAGGAACGGAAAGGCCGCGGCGCTTCTTGCTGGGCAACTGGCGGCATCAGATCGACCCATGAGCCAGGCGCGCGGATCGTGCGCGCCGCGGTGTCGCTCTCCATCCATTGGTTGCCCGGCGAGCGAGCACGACGCGCGCGCGGCACACATGACACGAGGTGCCTCGTCGTTGCTTGTATCATCGGCATGTGCGGGTGGGAGATGGAAGAGGGGTAGGCAGGGAGGCCCACCGGCAAGTCGGTGTCCAGCTTCGTCTCGATCCGCACCGCCGGCGGAGCACGTGAGCCTAGCCTTTTCGATCCTTGGCCTCGCCGCTCCAGCAGCGTCGTGCTACTGCTGCGCGTGCCTCCCACTGGCGATAATCTGCGCTGTCCGTGTTGCTTCGGAGACATGGATGAGAGAGAGGGGGATGAAGTAAGTTTAATTAAACATTTAAACTCCTCTATGTTTCGAACGATGATTATAAAATTGTAAGCTCCAACCAGACAGGCAGGCAGGCTCGCCTCCCCTTTTCCTCCACCTCGACCTGACTATAACAACCTCATCGATCGAGTCGACAGCCACATTCCGTTGGTACTGGCAGCAGGCAGCAAGATCCAGACACCATCTTTCTTCTACAGCGGCGGAGAGGCTTGTTGGCAGCAGGTGCCAGAGGAGATAGATCTATCGGTTCCCGTGTCCGCCTGCCATGCCAATGCAGCTCTTCCAAGGTACAACCATGTCAGAATCGTCAGAGAGATGACTTCGCCGTTCTCCTTTTTCTCTCTTCCGTTGAAGCTGACGATGGCTCGGCTGCTGTGCTCTTGATTCGCAGGTGACAAGCCGGCGCATGACTTCCTCTCGCTCCACACCGGAGGCAGCGCTTCGTCGCCGGTCCAGCTCCATTCTACCCAAGGTAAGCACCATGAGTCATAATTCTGTCCGGCAGCGCGTCGACGACTCGTCATGTTGCTGTGCATCAACGTACGATTTGGGGGTACTAACTTCAAATGCAGCTTCGGCGTATGATCTGGGGGTACACAACACGCTGAAGCTGGGCAAGCAGCGCGGCCGCGGCGCCATGGCCATGCCATCGTCGGGTTTGGAGGCCGACTTGGAGGAGCACGTCCTACCGGTCGGCGTCGGGACGTTCAGCATCAGGCAGGTGCCATCGTCGGCTGCTCAGTCCAGCAGAGGAGAAGCCGCTAGCCATGGCGATCGCGACAGGGGTCTCCATGGCTCCAGGACGGAGGGTGCACACAGAGCCGAATCCGGGGCCAGGGCTCACAGTGGTCCGTCCACAATGTGGCAGGATTCAGGCACCGATCAAAGATCCAGAAGTAAGACTACGACGCAAAACATATATTGTTCCACCCCAGTCTTTTCAGCCCCTGACGGCTCTTCTTTTTTTCAGCAACGAGAGAGGGACAGAGCAGCGGCGGCAGCGCTGATCAAGGTCCCAACACGCCAAGATCAAAGCATTCGGCAACCGAGCAGCGGCGAAGGACCAAGATAAATGACAGGCAAGTTCGTTGAGGTCCGTTGAGCATATCAGAAACTGGTAGATTAGCCACGTCGTAGGGAATTTGAGTGAGCCAGCACAAGTTTTTAGTTCAAAATTCCATGTTGAGTAGTGTATGAGAAATGTTTTTTCTTCTGACAAGAAGTATCTATTTATGTTTTCCTTCAGGCTTGAAATACTACGGGAACTATTGCCACATGGTGGTCAGAAGAAGGACAAATCATCTTTCCTTCTCGAGGTAACAGAACATCAACTTTGCCAAGTGGGCCGGTTTTAAAATCTTGACTAGCAACCAGAAACCTGAGAGCACTGGATATTTTAGAAACACAAAGTTTAGCCGTCCAGTTTTAGACGTGATATATTTTTGTTGTTTGATCGGGTCACATGGAAACTATTGTTGGTATTCTTCCACTGTTTTTTTAATGAAATTAAGCAAGAAGAAACAGAGATTTGGAAGAAACAAAATATCAACAGTAAGAGATCTGAATCATGGACCAGAAGGTTACAATACGATGTTCACCTTCTGTAACAATTTGTTTGCAGGTTATTGAGTACGTAAAGTTTCTGCAAGAAAAAGTTCAAAAGTTCGAATCAGCCAACCCAGAAAGGAATCACAAGGATTCCAAATCCATGCCATGGGTACTAACATTGCTTTATTACCTTGCTCATAGCATCAATAAGTACTGCACGCTGTTTTGAAAATCATAATGCAATTAAGGTTATGTTTACATGCTAAGTTTTTTTTCTTCATTTTTCCTTGGCAGGCAAAAGTTTACTACAGATCGTGCTGGAAAAACACACAGGTAATTCTATAAATAACAATAAGGTACCAAAGCAATAAATTTTACCTATGGCATATCAATTATAGGTTCCTTTTTCTCTTGTTCATGGTCTCACAGAACATCAGTCAAGTCCATGGAGGAGTATCAACTTCCACAGAAGATGTGAACAATGAACAGTGTGGTTCCAAGCCAACTGTAGTGGCACCAGCCGCTCTCTTCAGCACACAAAGTATCAGAGAAACTAGTACTGACGGTCCCTCTGAGAAGGTGGCAAACACACCAGAAAATTGGGAAAGTAAGCTGCATATTTATATTTCTCTTTTGTGGCTGCTAAGTAATTTTTTGTAGCAATAATTCTTGAGAAGAACTTGAATTACTAAGCCCCATGTCATTTAAATGCAGAGAACAGCAGACCAAGCAAACAGCCACCATGGTTGAGCATAGCAACCTCTGATTCTGGCAACAGACCACTAAGCACCAACAAGAGAGAAACAGTTCACAAGGATAGTAGTAGTCTTTCTAATGCTTACTCTCAAGGGTAGGTTTCAAAATTATTGTAGCTTTATCCAATGAGATAATCTAGCTATATCTGTAACAGACAAAACAATTTTTATCTGCAACAGCTTATTACATAGATTGACAGAGGCCCTAAAAAGGTCTGGAGTAGACCCATCACAAGCTAATATATCTGTGGAGATCAACATGGCTAGAAGAGATATTGAACATGGTAATACACATGGCAATTCAAAGGTAATAATGCATGAACAAGTTATTAAAGAAGATGAATTCTCAACATTTGAGCTATTGTTTATTCATGAATTCCTAACACACCCAGCCCTATATGTAACACCTCACCTCTTTTCAAAAATAAAATAAAATGTAACGCCTCTTTTGTTCTCGCTTGACAGGTTGATGAAGGTGATGAATGTAATCATGTGGCCAAGAGACTAAGGTGTGACACAAGCTAGAAATTCAAACAATGCCATGTCCAGACTCGGACACCACAGAAGCACACAGATTTGATGCAATTCTTTTATTTATATTGCAGTCACATTTACTGATCTAAGCTTCTATCTGGATACAAAGGAAGCTGCTTAGGGGAGGGTACTGAGAACCCCCCTGATTCATCCATTCCTCATTTGTAAATGCAATTCAGAATGTACAACAGTGTATATGTATTGATAGCTCAAAATTTATCAACTCAACAAATATGGCCCATATAAAAGGTTGTATCAACCTTCCATAATTCATCCATTAAATTGGTAGCTAGAGCTATGGACAACAAGTGTAAGCTATAC
>VSTD030004820.1:0-10087 GCA_008808055.3 Sporobolus alterniflorus
GTGAAAACAGAATTTAAAATGAATATAATAGGAATGATATAAATTATTTTCAAAATTTTGTACTATATAAAAATAATGTGGTAGATAATATGATTGCATGTGAGAGATATAAATTAGTGGATGATGCAGATAATAATTGATAGTTGGTTGTCCTTTTCATGACTGAGTATAACATTCAATGGTCATTCACTGGTTCTTGTAGTGGTCATTCACGTCCATACGAGTTACATCACTGTGCGAGGTTGGCCCACTGTTTACACGTACTACCACATGCTTGTGATAAATGAGATGGTGATCGGTACGACCAATGTTATACAGTACATTTTCTCATCTCGTTGTATGTAAACGGAACAGTGGGCCCGCCAGACAACAAACAGAGAAGATAGATTGTTTGTGCAACCACCCCACAAAACAGTCCTGCGATTTAAACAAACTAGTAGATAATCCACAGAATTTTATAGAATTTTAAAATATCTTATATTTATATAAATTCATATATTGATTTTAATTTAAACAAAAGATAATCAAACCTAAAATGACAACACTAGCACTCTTTTGGTGACTACATAATACTAACCGTAAAAAAAGTTTAAAAATATATATTACAAGAAATAAAATAATAAATGAATTTAGATATATCCTTCCGGCCCATAAAATCGTTGCAACTCATAATACGATTCATTAGCTCACATATACATAACTCTTGATCTATTACAAATATCAACATATGCAAATTAAGTTGATTTAAAAATTCCTTAAGACTCAGATAGTGACCACAACCCATAATGCGGCCCATTAGCTGTGACACCCCTAATGTCACTGTAATAACTACAGTGCTTCAATAGTGCCTCACCATGTAATTGCAAGGCTTAGATGAAATATAAGTTTAGTTTAGTTAGAATTTTGAATTCAAACTCTTTTCTTTTATTTCAATCCAAGTCAAATTGACACTTGTATAGAAACAACAATTTCTTGCATACAAGTGTAGCCAAGTAAATTCACATTTAGTAAGATCACTTCAAGATAGAATTTTAGTGAATTTATCAGATTTTTCTCAAAAGTTTTGAACCCCTTTAAAATTCAAGGAAGATTCAAATCGAAATTTGTTCTAAAGTTTATAACATAAAATACAGAGGGAATTTGAAGTTGGGCAAACCATAGAACTGCCAAATCACGAAGGATATTTCCATTGCAGCATACTATCTCGTCGTGCATCTTAAAATTTTAAGTCGAACAACGCGAAATTAGACATGAGCCTCAGCGCCACGCATATTTTCAATCCAATTTTCATGGGTTCGGGGTCCTTACGGGTAGTATCGGAGGTTTCCCTTCTTGGTGTCCTGCTTGATCGGCGTGAACGCCTCGTCGGTGGCGACCTCCATCTTGGCGCTGCTCTCCTTGGGGATCTCGACGACGAAGTGGAACACCCCGTCGGCCGCGCGCAGCGGCACGTCGTGCCACGGAGACACCTTCTTTCCCCCGCCTTCGACGAGGAACACGCGGTAGTCGAGCGTCTCGGGCTGGCCCTGCTCCTTGGGCTTGAGCTCGACGGTCTTGAGGAGCGCGGTGGTGGTGAGCGCCCGGCGCTGGAAGCGGACGGCGGTCGGGAGGCGGGTGCGGGCCCGGAGGCCCGCGCCCGCCAGGAGCGTAAAGCGGGCCGCCGCAGTCGCGGACGCCGTGGCCACCGTTGCCATCGCGCGGGTTCGAGGGGTCGCCGGGGTTGGTGGGCAGGGCGGGAGAGGCGGCGGCCACTGGACTGCAGATGACGAGGCCAAGGATGCTCATCCAAAGGATATCGAACGCGTGGACAGAACGGATTAGTTTCGGGAATGTTTCATGGGCCGTGCCGAGACGGGCCGGGTCATTCGCATCCCGTTCGTTAGTAAGAGAAGGCCCACGGTCTATATCTGCCAATCTTTTCATTAAGGTCCTCATGTTTTACGTATTCATGGATCATTGTTATTTCTGACTACACGGGCCTTCTCTGTTTTCAGATGCAGCAGCGAGCACGTCCGGCGGTCCACACTCAACAGACCGTTGTTGGTGCGCTCCTTTCCGGCGCGCTCGGTTTACGCATTCATGCATCATTGAGTTCATGACAATTCCACAAAGACTGCTCGGAGATCGACGAACAGATCGATCTCGCCTACGTGTGACAAATTGATCGCCGCAGGCAAAAAGTCCGACAAATAGTGTCTGCACATTGAAACATTACTGATGCAACTTGCTTGGGACACAATCGCTTGGTTTCAGCATATCACTGGGGCAATCCAATGCATGGACCATTGCACACACATCATGTTCTCCGTTCGCAGTAGCAGCCTTCACAGTGGAGACAAATATCAAAGAATAGTGGAATCACGACTTTATGTGGAAAGTTAGGCTAATCGAGCTAAAGACACGTTTACGAATTCGGTGAAACCCCAAAACACCATCTGATTTTCGGTATAGGCTCCCTGCGTCTTTCATGCCATTTTCAAGTTTCAACTTGCAGTAGTTGCATGACTGTATTTAGAAAGGTAAAACGCCTGATTACCGCAGAAGCTTATGAAGCGGAGAATTATACGTTTCTGTCCCCCTCCTCGCTCCACCCCCGCCACCAGGGGCCCCTCCTTCTACACAGCTCTCATCGCCTCCTCCTCCTCCTGCCTCCTGGCGGTCAGCCCTCAGTGCACCTACGCCGTGGCGCCGTCGTCTCATGCCATGGCCTCGTCATAGGTGCTCACTTCACCCAAGCCACCAGCCGCGCGCGCGCCTTTCTCTGATCGTCGGTGTCGGATCTGACTCTCCGGCCGCCGGATCTGACACGCCCTCACCCAGCCGTCGCCAGCCCCGCCCGTGCCGGCTCTAGGTCACTCACCACCGATCCTACCTCTGTCGTCCGCCGCCGGATCCGCATTGGTCGACGCTAGTCCGTTCTGTTGGTGCCTACGAGGTCGTCGTCTTTGCCTTCAGTTGCTGCTCTCGACTGCCCAAGCTATGTTCGTCGGTGTGCCTGTGCTCCCTTGATGTGGCGTCGCCCGTGGTCTTCGAGCCGTCATACAGCCCCCTCCTCCAGGTATGCAGGTCAGCGCTGCCACCCCGGTTCGGAATCCCAACCCGTCCGATCTGAGCACTGTTCTACGAAGGTCGTTGTGGCTCCGTCCGTGGTCGTCGGCATTGTTTTGGTCGCTTCCCCCGTTCCCTCTACCCCCCTCCCCCAATACGCGACGGCGTCCCTCCTACGTGGTCCCGGTCGTCGCCTGCTAGACCGCTTCTTTGCAGGCTGCAGTCTTAGCTGCAGTCGGACCCACCTCCTTGGTCGCTGCTGGATCCTTCCTCGGTTGGGAACTCTTCGTGCCCTTCGAGGCCGGGGCTACCCGCTCCCCACCCCGCTCGCTCATCTAGTTGGTGCAGCCCCTCTGCTAAGCTAGTGCCCCATCACTGTGAGTCGCTGCTGTTGCTCACGTTGAGGAATGGGAGCCGGTTGAGGCCCTCACTCCAGATCTCATGTTGGCTATCGTCTTCGAGGTGCTTCACCGTCTCAAGATGGCCGTGAAGAGTAGGATATTGTTTGTAGAAGAGCTTGACCTCATCGAGTTTCTGGTTGCCCAAGTCGCTTCACTGAGCTCTTCTCTGACATGCAAGGTTGTGACTGTCGAGTCATCGACGCCTCCTCCGTTGGCTCGTGAGGCCGTGTTTCTACAGCCTGACCCCGTTGTCCCCTCAGTTACCCCCCCCTCCCCCATTGTCCCAGCGGCCGGGGATGTGTTGGTTGGCGTCGTTAGGACGTTGACCTCTCCTTTAGTGGCATTGGAGTTGCAGGCCATTGGCATAGGGGAGGCCTTGAAGGAGAAACCTCCCGACATTGCTGCCTTGGAGGTAAGTCGCAAGGGAACCGCTTTCATGTGCGGCCGTCAGAGTGCTCGACTGGCTAGTGTCGTGGAGGGACTTTCACGCTTCTGGTTCCTCGTCGTCCTCTCCCCAGCAAGGTGGTCCTGAGGCGGCGTTCCGTCTGCCCTAGGTCGTGTAGCTTGCATCCCTTTCATAGTGGTGCTTCCTCTAGTCGTTGCTGCCTAGCTCCTCCTGGTTGCGCTGGATGCCACGAGTAGTCGGCTCAGGTCTTGTGGTGCGACCTCTAGGGCTCGTGGCTCGGTCGCTTGTTCATGATCGTGGCTTATCGTTCTTATTTCGGTTTTCTTCTTGTTGTTCTCCTTTGTTCTTGAGATAGGTACCCCCTAGTTTATCTGTGTGTAACTACTTTCTTGTTAATGAAATACGTGCTGAGGCGTATTCTCATATAAACAACTGATTACCACTTGCTGCAAATAGGTCATGGAAGAATGTTTGGCGAAGTGCACCACCACCAGTCAAGAGTCAATACAATTCGGACTAAATACCTCATCTCTTAACTATTCCGTAGTGGCCTTCCCTAATACAACGTGAAAAAAGGTCTCAAAAGACAGGGCAATATATTGTTTTTAAAGGTGTTTCTGAACCAGGTAAATATGTTCTGGTCCTCCATTTTTTTATTGTTGACTCCGGTCTATGGTTCAAAAATTCACCGAATATCGTCTATAATTGGCGGCGGATGATTTTTTGAAAATCGACCGATTCCCATTGATTTTGGTCGATTCACCTGAGAAATCGACTGAAAATCGAGAGGGAAAACCAGATCGGCGGTGACTGATTTTTTCTTCACCGGCAATTTCGTGAACCCTGCTTGGGTCGTCGGTGCAATTATGTACAATTAATGCAATTAGAAAAAAGGATGAGGCAGTTTACAAGAAAATAAAAATGAAAAATAAAATCTTGGACAACAGACTGCTGACCGAAAATAATTAATGTATAAGATAAGGCTCAAACCCGGGTTGGTTTAGTGAGGGCGGGACCTTCTGAACTTGGCCGCCAGGAAACCTGCCGGTGGTCGATTTTTCCTCCACCGCCAATTTCATGAACTCTGCTTCGGTCGGTGCAATTACGAACAATCAATGCAATTAAAAAAAGGAGGCAGGTTACAAAAAAATACAGGAAGTTTTAATTGTTAGACCTTTTTGTTGGGCTTTTGTTACTAAGGTTCAGCACATCCATAATAATACCTCGTTGAACAAAATGATACGATTGGTTAATATATGTACTTAAAATTTTTGTTGAGCGCCAATGCATCACAGATATTTTTATAATTTGTCATTAATGTATCTCAAAAGGAGAATGTTTTTCTTTCCAAAAAAGGGGAACATTTTCATCACTAAAGCAAAAGCAGAGCAAAGGCCGGTATGCCAGAATAGCAATATCAAAGTGGCTAATAAGAACTCCAGATTCGTCTGCAAGTAATTAAGGTTCAGCACATCCATAATAATACAGATTAATATGTACGAAGCTCCTTTCCATTTCAAAAGAAAAAATCAGTTGAACGCTCCAACTCATACCAAAATTATTGTACTTTGTCATTCATGTATTCATACCGATAAGGCTACAAAAAGGAGATTATTTTTCTTTCCAAAAAAGGGTAACATTTTTCGTCACCAAAGCGGAGCAGAGGAAAGGCGGCTAGCTATTCCAGAATCCCAATATCAACAATAGTTTAAGCTCATAATTGAGCTCGTCGTCCCAAAAGCCGCGAATCATTGCTGCTAATGACATCACCTGCTGCATGTAACCATCAAGCGCAGCATTCAGCCGGACACATATTCGTTGATTCTATGCTAGCTTCATGTGACGAGGTTAGCATTACCCTTCCATTATTCTGATCCGGAGTTTTAACAAAACCTAGCAGTTCAAATCATTCCGAGCACGTCCGCTCAACTTTCAAATGCTTTTCTGTTAGTTGCACGCGTTGCTTGAGTCCGTTCTTGCGTAGAAATAGCAGTATGCTAGTATATACAAATAGCTACTGGGTGAGATAGTTGTGGCGTGTTCTACAGGGAACAACGCACAGGAGACGAGCACCGTACCTTAGCGATTGAAATATCTAATCGACTTCAACTCTCGATTCAACCGGCACACGGGTTCGAGTTAAGGCAAGAGCTGCTGCTTGAGGTGCTTGAGTCCGTTCTTGCGTAGAAATAGCAGTATGCTAGTATATACAAATAGCTACTGGGTGAGATAGTTGTGGCGTGTTCTACAGGGAACAACGCACAGGAGACGAGCACCGTACCTTAGCGATTGAAATATCTAATCGACTTCAACTCTCGATTCAACCGGCACACGGGTTCGAGTTAAGGCAAGAGCTGCTGCTTGGCGCTTGCATGAGCCGCCGCACTACTAACCGGCGCACGTACGTAATTCCTCTTTCCGTTCTCCCAGCTGGTATTGACCTTGGAAAAGCTTATAGCTTAGTGCGTGTGATTCATGGCCAGGTCAGTGTTGAACGGGCGACGCACCACGGACGGGTCTCCGGCCAGTGCCAGGCCTGCCTGCGATCGAGTAGTGCACACCATGCTTCGCCGGCCGGGCGATCCCTTTTTTTTTCCTTCGCCGGTCGACAAGAACAAACTCATGATTGAATCGAACTCTGCACACCATGCTGCTGTCCGATGCGGCGAGGGGTCAGACCGTGGTGACGGACCAATTTTCATCAGGTCACAACCACAGAACAACAACCTGAACCTAACTAGAGCCTGCTGGTTATTGATCATCATGGTTCCTCCTGGAATATTAAACCGGCCAGTGTACTAATTAATTGGGTACTAGTAAAGTTTCGATGGCAAACCTAAGTAGCTATTATTGACAATATCTGATTTGTGGTAAGTTCTCTTATGAACAACAAGGACACTGATTCAAATCTTTGGTTGTGTTGTCCAGCTCTCTGTTCATCTAGAGGGTAAGAAGGTGAACTAGAACTGGCTAATGCAAGTGGTGGTCTCCCCTCTCGGGAGAAAGTAAAAGGACGGTGCCCATTGTGTACAGCACCACTGCATATGTCGGTAATGGCACCTCTCCTTTTCCGATGTGAATGTGTGGCTATGTGCTAGCACATTCTATAATAAGGAGCCCAAATTCCTCTCGACATGTGGTGGCCAGCCTTTCGGTGCAAGTTGCAGGGTGATGACCTGCGACGGAGCTGGAAGACACGGTCGACAGAAGGAACGGAAGCCGCGAGGCAGGCTCTTGTCTTGTGATCCCTTTAATTTCGAAAATGTGCCTGCCCTATCTATCCATCGATCTCTGGCTACGCCGCTCCCTCTGCTTTTCCCATCGTCGTGTATCTTTTCGTGCGTGCTGATATCCTAGGTTCATCGTCGATCGTGGTGGGGTGCATGGACAGTGTCGAACACTCGTCAAACGCATCAATTCCCAAATATAAACACGCTTTATCTCGTGCGCCACTAGCGCATGCCGCATTTGCAGTTTTTACCAAACCGGAGGCCGCGCCGCGCCAAGCCGGCGAGTTGCCTTTCTCGGTTGGGAGGAGAGAGGGAGAGGGGGAGAGACGACGATGACGAGGACGCGCGGAAAGCAAAGTGTTTTCTGTGGGGGAGACGAGGACGATGGAGCCGACGTGGCGATGAATGGACGTGCATCCTAACAGGACCGCACTCGGCGCATCAACAAGCACTAGGATTGGTAGAAGCTAGCAGCTGGATGCCTGATTGCTTCCATTACCTGGATGCCTTGGACCCTCTCTCTCCAGAGAGCTCACCTGTGAAAAAGCAGCAGGATCCGTGCTGCCTAAGTTGCTAGCGTGGCGTGTCAACGACACATCTTGGAGAGGGAGATCCAGAGAGATGGTTGTGCTCGGCGGACGGATGATGTTGGCAGCACGCGTTCCTCCGAGTGTCGGAGTCGCGTGTCCGCGACGAATGCGCTTTTCAGCTGACCCATGGATGTAGCCTGCACCTGCTGGGCAAAGGACTACTCCAATGCAATGTAACACAGGATGCAATGGTGGGTTACATTACAGAACTAACCTTGATTTCCCTTTGACACTGACATATAGCCTACTAACTCTCTATATGTCGTCTCTTCCCCTGTGCCACTTTGAGTAGTGTGAGTGAAAGTGGTGCCCTCTAGCTCTAGCTAGCTAAGGGACGTACAGTGTTATGAATCTATTTTTGGGACAGGGCAGAAATTTGTCTCTCTTAATAAGGATGTGACCTAACTAGTAAGGCAAAGTTGATGGCGACCAGAACACTGGCCATCATCAGGGTGATTATTGGAACAATGATCATTCTAACGACTACACAGACAGCATGGTGACTGACAATTTCTCCACATGAGAGAAAGCGCGATACAAGCTAAAACAATAACCTCCTATTGCTACCGGTGCAGTAGATCTTTTTAGTGACGGCGAACGAAAGAGTGTGTACCGTCATGGTGGTGCTACCAGAGAGGTGATTCGGTGGTTGCTACTTAATTAGGGTTGCGGCAGGTGCAACTCTCGCCCTCGGTCGCTGTTAAATTTGTCTGGAATTGGTGCTCCTCTGGCAGGTACACTTCCGGTTCGGCGTACTCGGCGTTGTTCCTCGCGGCCAAACCTCGGTTGAAGGGATATGAAGCAACTCGGAAAAACCCGTGCTCCAAACAATGTCCGTCTCTTCATGTGGCTGGTCTTGTTGCGAAGATGCTGGACATCTGAGCACCTGCACCTTCGCCGGCACAGGCTTCGCTCCGAGTACACCTGCGCCCTATGCTCAGGGAGTGGAAACCAACGATTTTCTCCTCCTGCAATGTGCCTTTGCTCAAGAGATCTGAAGCGATGTGGGTGGCAAAACCTAGCGCCTGACGGGGATGACACCATTGTGCGCTGGTGGCTTCGCTCTAGGAAGGTCCTTGGGAGAGATTGATCCTCTCAGAAGAAGCGCAACAAAAAATTAAAGTTACGATAGGATCAAACCCTAAGTTGTATACCATGTGTTAGGAATAATGAATAATTGGATGATTGATTGATGAATAACTTAACAGCTCTAAAGGATTACATATATATATAAGCCTCATGACTAAGTTAGACTAGGAATAAAATTAGAATAAGATTATTACTAAGACTCTACAATTAGAGTCCTAATTAATACTACTCTTATATCCTTTAACAATTGTGAGGATGCTTACGTGTTGGCAAGGGATACGAAGAAGACGACGTTGAGTAGTGAGCGACGATATGCTAGCTTTTGATCGCGCGTGAACTAGTGTTGGCAAGCTAAAGATCAGTGGAGGTCAGCTGCAGAGAAAGTGGGATAGAGCTAGGGTTCTGAATGAATGGAAGGCTGCCTTGTGGAGCCAAGAGATAAAGAAACATACATACTGGAGGGTTCATTTGTACTTTGTAGCTCCGTCCGTACGTCAAAGATGATGATAGATAGTGAGGAAATATAAAGAACTCGAGACGATATATGTTGACACCCACCTAATGGTACTAGCAGCCATTATGACTGTTGACGTGTTAATTACGTGTGCTACAGCTACGCTTTTCATCACTTCATTTTTTTAATCCAGACGATCGAATCTGTACCGCCTTAAGAATTAATCTGACGATCGAAGAGAATAATATTTATCTCTACAAGCAAGTATCGATGCCACGTCTAGTCGATCGGCTGATCACTGACATCATCGATGCTAGTCTCTCGCTAATCACCCATCACGACGCATGCATGCACATCGGTTGTTGTTGTCCACGACCTGCTGCAAATCATAACAATTAGCATTTGATACTATATGAATTAGGGTGATGAGAAAGTACATTAGCATGCTCTATAAATATGAGGAGTGAAATTAAAGGTGCATATATGCTTGCACGTCACCACGGGAAAACTCTAGTCGCATCCTCCTCTCGGTCTAACTCTGAAGTCCTAGCTGCACGTGAGGTGGTAGCACACCACGCATGATGTTTCATTCATATACGTGTGGACTTCGTGGAGGTATTGTTGCCACTACTAAACAAAAGGTCATTTGCAGTGTTTCTATACTACCATCATATGCGATTTCTGAATCACTGCAGATGACCCACTGCTGATAATTCAAGATTATCAGCAACGGTTTATAGCACTAAAACCGCTACTGATACTCCTTCAGAATCAGAGAGTTTCAGGTTGTAATTTAGTTATAATTCACATAATCAGTTATAATTCAGAACCAGAACAAGCACATACACAATTCAGTTATAATTCACATA
>VSTD030004821.1:0-10087 GCA_008808055.3 Sporobolus alterniflorus
ACCTCACCTCTCTCTCTCTACTCTACAAAGAATGAACTTGGGAGCACTATAGGAACCTAAACCCCACTTTCATCACCCTTTCTGCTAGGAAGAGTAGGGGGTATTTATAGCAGGGTTAAGTCGGTACTTTGGACAAAAGTGGCGCTCGGGGGCCACTTGTCAAGCGGTCGACCATCTAGGGTGGTCGGGCAGCCACGTTTTGTGGCCGCACTGACTTTCCCACATCGGATCCTCTTCTTACTAACTTAATATGACATGTGTTAAAAGCGTAATTTCATTGGCGCCAAACCCTAGCCGACCGACCAAGGAGTGGGGCCGGTTGGGCTCGGGCTTTTTGCCATGTCATCTCCCCATGTCACATTATCTGAGACTACCACTGGTTTTGGACATAATGAAGATATGTATGGATTTTGGTGCATATGATGCTTTTTTATCATCTGATGTTCTAGAAATGGTAGATCAACAAAACTTGTGAAACTCATTAGTAATAGGCACCTATCTTTTATATCTTGCATGAAATGTAGGTATGTTGGCGGTAAATATATGCATTTTAAGACCGCCAACAGTTATCCTGACCATCCCTTCTCCGCAGAGTTGGGCAATATGAAGATCAACACTCAGATCCTAGGGGTCCTTGCTCGTGGGGCCGATTTAAATCTTGGCTCCGGCCCGAATCCGCTAAGGGAAGGGGTTGAAAGCCCCTAGGTGAGTTCGTTAGGACTCTCATTCAGCTACGTATGTTGATTTTTGTTTCTTACTGTATGTGCGTTCCTACATAGGAATGCAGATACGCTCGCAGTGCCCCACGGGGGGTCACCTTACCTGAGGATGTGGTGAGATGGGAGACCAACCGCATCGACAGCGAATGGCTACGGGCATGGAGGCAAAGGTTACAGGACTAGAGCACCGCCTGAGTGGCGGCAAGGGCATGGGGGGAGGAAACTCCCTCTGAGCTTGAATGCTCAGGAGGGGAAGATGAAGAGGAGGACCTCTGAGCCTGAATCCTCGCTTGGTGACATCTTTGGTCAGCAAGTGGGGATCTCCATCGGTGTGCGCCGACTGAGGCGTCCCCGGTCGGAGACTAGGTCATCAACTAGCCCGCCGGCACAGCCCCGACTTGCACTGGTATCTCCTGACCTGTAGAGTGTGAGTGTTGTGATGGTGGTAATGAGGATGTCTCGCTTACTTGGAGTTTTGAGGGTCCCACCATGCTCGCCGACCGCTGGAGTTATCATGGCCATGATGGTAGGGCCATCCTTATTGGGTGCTGGGGATGCGGAGCACCCGGCCAAGAAAGCCCACCCTTGGTCCTTCTTGTCGATGTCCTCTCGGTATGGCATTGTCCGTCGGTTCACATCGCTCCCATTTTTCCTGCTCCTGCTATGACTTTAAAAAGTGGTGCTAGAGTGATAGGAATCATACCTCATCAGCTCCGATCGTCCATCGACCCGCTACTTGCCTTGTGACACCCCCATACTTGCCCTTGCTAGCATCAATGTTGTGGGGAGCACCAGCGCTGGCGGAGTCAGCACCTGAGGTGCGGGAGGCGCCGGGTGCTGATGGCGCGTCGCTAGGCACCATCACCATTGAGGTGGATGGGGCCGGCCCCCAACTAGACGATGATGCTCGGGGTTTTCTTTGGGATTGGGTGATGCGTGGCACCGGCCCCGACGCTCCTGGGAGCGCTGCCCCGGTGGGATAGAACCACCTCCAAAATGAGGGGTTTGTCTCCCAAAATCATATCAGGGCATTCTCAATGAAGTGACAATAAGAAAACATTAGGTTTATGTGTTTGAGTGCAATGTATTAGGTTTACATAAGCTAAAGCCAAAAGAGCCCTTCAAAAGATAGAACAGAGTTTTTGTGGAAGCGGTTTCTCTCATGTCAAGCACACACCCTTCACCCTAGAAGGGACTGAGCTTCCTTATATGACCTACGCCTGTGAGTCCCAGTAGATAACCCAGCCCTCATCGGTCTAGACCTTCCACTGTCAGCCCTCATCGGCGTCACCGAAAGAAGGAGGAACATCCTCAATTGCACACAAACAAGATACAACAAGAGCAAAGCTTGAGCGACTACGCTTAGCAAGACTTATCCGTCATGACCTGAAGGCCACAAAACTAGACATGCAAAGGCTTCAAAAGTAATATGGATTCTAGTCTACTAGAAACTATTACTAATCACTTTTAAACTGGTTATTAGCCAAGTTAAGTTGATTAACAAGATTAGATTAGCAGCCTATGCTAAGCATGCAGAGGTAACTAAAGTAATAAATGATATAACAACATGCCATGACTACAAAGTAGTCAGCATCATCCAATAATCTCATATCAACCATAACATCGTTCTCATCCTCTATGTTTGAACCCAGAGAACAAGCTTCACCCATATTCGAGGTTGTCGTGGAGATTCAAATCAATAGTCACCTTGCAAGGGAAATAACCTAACCAGATGACACAAGTGAGCCACGAAGGCAACACGAGTGGCCACCTTTCGTGATGACTATCATAGAGTCAGTACTGGGTCCTACCTCGCCATAGTGTCTAATTCCATGTGAAAACCTCGATGGGTAGTCCGTTGGTGGCCCAAACAATATCCCTTCTATCATTCGTGAAGTGAGGTAAGGTATCGCCTAACTCGGCGACCGTCGAAGTTACTAAGTTTGCGGGACTCCATATATCCCGTATGTGCCAGTACATAATCAATGCTTGTTGCAACGGGGCCCAACCGACGTGGTCCTTAATCGACACAGGCAGGGGCTACCACCTTCAGAGCTCCGAATGTGAAAACAGACCACTCTCACTCCTTCCCATCCGGTATTCTCCACTTTCCCCTAGTTGCCCCCACTTGATCTCGCAGAGAGCCAACAAATAACCCATTGCTAACATAATCCTCATAGAACCACCATCGTGAGAAAAGGCCTATCACGAATGGCTATCAACCGCTCAGCTTCTACCGATGGCCTATTTTACTAAGCATAGCCATTCTATTGTTCTAATCCATCATTGGGGTAAACAAGGTATTCTTTTATGGATTTCCATAATGCAACAAAGTTTTTATAGAATTCCTATATGTAAGTGCACAAACATTGCATAAAGTAAATATTTCAAAAAGAAAACCTATAATAGGTTATGCAATCGGTGCTTGCCTTACTCAAGGGAAGGAGAGTTAGTCTCGGCGTGGCTTGGCAAGTCTCGTCCCCCGAGAGCTTCTTGACCACGAGCGGCATTAGAACCTATATGCAATGATATGCACGCAAGCTCATGTTAGGTGACAAGGAGAAGTAATATAGACTAACAAGACAACTCACTAGCTTTTATGTTGATTAAAGAGATAAATTAGACATTTCCTTCATTAACTCCAATTACTTAACCATGCTAACTTACATAAGCTAATGGGTGCTGCCCTTGCTAACCACCATCCATGCCACGACATGAGAAGTTCAAAATGATCAGGAATACATTGAGGTAAAGATCATGGCAATTTTGAAGTCTTGACATATCAATTATTCTAGGTAATTAAGCCTCAACCCTCCCATAGGGGAAAGGAAGCCCTTAAACCCAACAACATGCCATAAACAGGGGTACTAAGCCACTTACCATGATGAGGAAGAAAAATTATTAATTTATGTCCATGTTTCATAATTTTGGAGTTCTATAGAATTTCCTATGAATTTCTAATGAATTTTCAAACCTATGAGTATTTTCAAATTTTTCCTAACCAAATTTACTTGCATTTGAAATCCTAACTCAGATTCGTCATTTGAATTCAAGGACTTGAATCCATTTCACTCAAATACCAAGTTTCTACAGAATTTGAAGAATTTAAATCTAAACTGAATTTGAATTGAATTCTATTTGAATAATCCTAATGATTAATGGAAAAGTGCATTGTGCAAGCCAGCCACACTGGAGCCCACGGCCACAGTGGCCTCCTGGGCTAAGGACCAGCTACACAGGCCCAGGCCATGTCCTTTTGGCTAGCCATTGCCAGCCGGCGCTGTCCAGTGCGTGCATGGCGTGTGGGCACTGTGAGCACACCGGGGTGTCGACCTTGCCGTCGGTTACCAGACGGCGAAAACTTGGTGCTTCTTGAGGGTAAATGGACTCCAAGATTCAGCCTACATGCCACTACACTTAGACCTGCACGAGGTGGCTGAAAAAGGGGTGCTCACCGGTGAGGCGGTCGGGCGACAACAACCGACGGTGTCGATGGTGGAAATGGCTCCCAAGTCGGTGAAGGTGCTCCTAGCCCGGCTTCCTAGCTGCACACGAGCACCTAGGACATTAGTAAAAGCCTTGCCGATGATGAGAAGCAAGGGGGAAGGAGCTCACCAACGATGGGCCAAGATCTCTCACGTGATCCACGGTAGCCAGCGGAGGAGTGGACCGATGATCGTGACACTCGGGGCAAAATGACCGCAAAGAAGTGAGGATTAGCTATGCCGAAGAAATCACCCAATGGCGGAGCCAATCGGCGGTGAGCGGCGGGTGGTCCTCACCTCGGCATTGGGCAAATGGTGAAAGAAGAACCTTCAGCCGGGTCACCCTTTTTATAGGGGAAGGAGAAAGAGAGGAGGCAGCCTCTGTCCTGCACGTCTGCGTCAGGATGCCGGTGGCTTGCCGGTCTGGCAGGGACGCGGCACGCGCTGGATGCGAGCGGCTCCCCTGTCCCTGTGCCGCTGATGGGTGGGCCAAGGACCAGTTTCAAACCATTCCAGATCGGTGTTGCCCACTGGGCCGCACTGTTCATAGGATCTGGTCCGCTAACAAATGCTTTGCTATTTTTCCAAATGGAACTGAATTTGTAAATTATGAAAACCACCACTCTGATGCTCCAAAATTTACTAAACTTTTTAATCTGATAGAAGAGAAGATAAGGAACAACTTTCCTTTTGGAAGCAAGTTCAAATTGGAAATATAAATTGAATTACAATTCCTGAAAGCAAACTACTTTTGAATTTGGGCCAAATATTTTGGGATTTCAAACTTGTTTGCAAAAATCTGATAAATTCCTTGAAATTCTTATTTGCCTTGACAAAATCTGATGTTTCCACACAAGCTCCAATTGACTTAGTTTGAAAATAACCAAAAAGAGTGTTTGAATTTGAATTCAAACTAAACCAAGTCCCATCTCAAATGATCCACTGCCATTTACAAGATGAAGCACTATAGATAACACATTAGTGGCTACAGTGGAAACTAGGGGTGTTACAGTCGTCCCCCCTAACAAGAAATCTCATTCTAAGATTTGAACAAAGAAAGGATACTAGTAGGGGTAGTGAACAGTCGCACACACCCTAACTATGGCAAGGTGAAGTCCGGATGGCGCAAATAGAGGAATTCTTCACTCTCCCAAGTGAACTCTTCCTCGGTATGGTTGCTCCACTATACCTTGAAGAACTTTATAGTTTTGCACCATGTAACACAATCCTTTTGATCCAAGACCTTGACTAGATGCTTGGGGTATGTCAAGTCAGTCTCGAGTAGTGCCACATTGGGTAATACAACATCCACGGGTGCCTTCAAACACTTCTTTAGCTATGATACATGGAAGATATTGTGAACTCCTATCAATGACGGCGGCAATTCCAACTTGTATGCCACATTTCCACACTTCTCAAGTGTGGGAAATGGTCCAATGTAGCGAGGTGCCAATTTTCCTTACATCCCAAACCTTTTCATGCCCTTCATAGGTGAAACCTTCAAATACACATGATCCCCAACAGCAAACTCCAAGGGTCGGCGCCTCTTGTTTGCATAACTCTCTTGTCGTGATTTTGCAGCCCTTAGGTTATCTTGAATGTGACTGATTGTCGTCTCAGCCTCTTCAATAAGGTCAGGTCCAAACATCATCTTCTCCCCAGGCTCAATCTAGTTGAGTGGAGTGCGGCATCGACGTCAATATAGCACTTCAAACGGTGCCATCTTCAGACACTCTTGGTAGCTGTTGTTGTACGAGAACTCTGCCCACGGCAAATTCTTGTCCCAACTCCCTAGATATTCGATCACCCAAGCCCATAACATATCCTCAATGATTTGGTTCACTCGCTCAGTTTGGCCATCCGTCTATGGATGGTAGGCCGAACTGTGGATCAAATGAGTCCTGAGGGATGCATGTTGTTGCTCCCAAAAGCGAGCAACAAACTGCGACCTCCGATCGGAGATAGTCATCTTCAGAACTCTGTGCAAGCATAGCATATGAGCAATGTAGATCTCAGCGTACTTCTAAACATTATAGGTGATGTTGATGGGTATGAAGTGAGCAAATTTCGTCAGTCGATCCACAATCACCCAAATCAACAATGAAATCCATGCTTATGCCATCCCAATTCTAGTCCGGAATACTCAATAATTGCAACAATCCACCCGGTTTCATGTAGTTGGCCTTTACCTTCTGGTAGGTATCACACTCCGACACATAGCGAGTTTTCCCGCATTTCACTCTTGTCCACCAGAATTGTTGACTTAAATCATGATACATCTTGATACTACCCAAATGAATAGAGCACCTCAAAGTATGAGCTTCATCAACAATTCTCTTTTTCAAGGCTTCTTTCTTTGGCACAACCAACCTATCATTGAACCACAATGTGCCTTCCACATCCTCGTGGAAACAAGCGACCTTTGGATCACCCTCTCACATTCTTTTGTTGATATGCCCCATGCCTTTATCATGTTTTGGTGCAGCAATGATCTCACTCCTCAAGGTAGGTGTGAGAGTGTTGTTGTACAATGACAAATCCGATAACACTCGGGTGCTGGATTCCTCTCCAGTAGAATACACAACTGGCAAGTAGTTGTAGTGAGCCTTGCGACTCAACATGTCCACAACCACATTTGCCTTTCCCGGGTGGTAGTGCACTTCTGGCTCATAATCCTTGATCAACTCGAGCCATCTTCTTTGCCTCATATTTAGATCTGGTTAGGTAAAGATATACTTCAAGCTCTTGTGGTCCGTATAGATGTGAACCACATTCCCAAGCAGATAATGTCGCCATGTCCTCATTGCCATTACCACGGCTACAAACTTAAGATCATGAGTAGGATAGTTCTCTTCATGGCACCTCCATTGGTGCGAGGAGTAAGAAATCACTTGCCCTTGTTGCATTAGGACACATCCCAAACTAGTGTCAGAAGCATCACAATACACATCGAAAGGCTTAGCGATGTTGGGCTGTGCTAGCACCGGTGATGTGGTTAGCAACTTCTTCAAAGTTTGAAAAGCTTCATCACAATCCTTCCTCCACACATACTTGTTACCCTTCTTCAAGAGATCGGTGATAGGCTTTGAAATCTTGGAGAAGTTCAGAATGAACCTTCGATAATAGCCCGCCAAGCCTAGAAAGCTTTGCACTTGGTGCATAGACTTTGGCGGCTTCCAATCCAAGACATCTCTCACCTTACCGGGGTCCACTGTGATTCCTTCTGGTGATATCAAGTGACCCAAGAATGGCACTTCATTAATCCAGAATTCACATTTGCTAAATTTTGCATAAAGCTAATGGTCTCACAGTCGTTGATGAACCACATGCAAATGCTCTTCATGTTCTTCCGTACTCTTTGAATATACAAGTATGTCATTAATGAAAACCATGACAAACTTGTCCAACTCCAGCATGAATATGGAGGTCATGAGGTACATGAAGCGTGCTGGTGCATTTGTCAATCTAAAAGACATGACAAGATACTCATAAAACCTATATCTCGTAGAGAAAGCCGTCTTGGGAATATCTTTGGCACGGATCTTAATCTGATCATAGCCAGAGCGAAGATCAATCTTGGAGAACACTTGGACTCCCGCTAGCTGATCAAACAAGATGTCAATGCATGGAAGAGGATACTTGTTCTTGATGGTGACTGCATTTAGCGGTCTATAATCCACACAGAGACGGAGATCCTTATCTTTCTTCGATATGAACAATGCCGGATAGCCCCAAGGTGATGATCTTGGGCAGATAAAACCTTTGTCTTGCAAGTCCTGGAGTTGAATCTTCAACTCTACCAACTCAACGTGTGACATCTTATACAGAGTCTTGGCTATAGGAGTTGTACTAGGCTACAATTCGATCTTGAACTCAATGGCCTTCTTAGGAGGCATTCCCAACAAATCATCAGGAAACACATCTGAAAACTCTCGAACGACATGAATATCTTCAAGCTTCAACTCAACCATGTGATGTAAGGACGCCTTGATGCGAGAGATCGCAGGAAGGTGCAGGGTTACCTTTCCATACATAGGTGAATCTAGGTAGACTAGACTGGAGGCTATGTCCAAGATGGCCTTGTGCAACTTCATCCATCTCATCCCTAGGATAACATCTATTCCTTGCCCACTTAAAACAATAAGGCTGGTGCTAAATACCCTCCCAAATAACTCAAGTGGTACTTCCTAGCTATACGGTCATTATCCACTTGACCCCTGGGTGTACTAATAACATATGGCGTCCCTGATGCCGCAAATGTTAACTTTGCCCTTTTGGCACATGCAGAACTCACAAAGTCATGTGAAGCTCCCGAATCAAATAATATAATGATCGAGTGTTCATTGAGGAAGAATGTACCCATAAGAACTTCCTCTCCCGTGGGTATCTCATCCATGGTTGTGTAGTTGGCACAGCCAAACCGTGGTGCTAGGCCTCTCTGTTGGCTCCTCTACTGGTTTGCCACAGGTGCTGGAGTACGAGGTGAGTTGGCCTGCCTCGGCAGCCGGCATTCCATTGCGAAGTGCCCAACCTTCCCACAGTTGTAGCATGGGTACCCCACTAATGCGGTCTGCTATGGTGGCCTAGCTGTTCCCTGCTGCTATGGAGCAGAAGGAGTGCGGTTGTATTGTTGCTGCTGCTGGAACTGTGGGCGGTTGCCCCAGAACTGTGGGCGTTAGTAAACCATGCGGTACTTTGGGGGAGCACCGCTAGAACTACCTCTGGTGGGTCCTGGCATAGTCCTCTTCCTCTTCTTTTCCTCGGCCGCTTCACAAGCCTTCATAGTACCCTCCTGATCAATGGCGGTGCTAGCTAGGTCATTGTATGATAACAAATTCTGAATCAGGTGGTCCTGCAGCTAGATATTGAGCCCTTTGCAATAGAGCTTGACCTTCTTAGCATCAGTGTCAACATGGTGCCCATCATATTGTGCCAAGTTGTTAAACTCCTGAGTGTAGTCATACATAGAATGGTTCCCCTGGCGCAGCTCCAGGAACTTGACAAGCTTGCAGTGCATAGTGCCCGCTGGCAAGTGGTGACTACAAAATGCGACACAAAACTCATCCCATGCCATGTGGTGGTCTGCAAGCAGTGCTGCAGTAAACAACACCCACCAGGCCCCTGACAGACCTCTCAGCTGCTATGCAACATATAGAGTCTTCTGGTACTATGTGTAGTGTAACAGACTGAACTTCGATTTGGTGGTGTGGAGCCAATCATCTACATCTAGCAGGTCCTTTGCCCCAAATAAGATCAGCGATTGAGTTGCCAGAAAATCAGAGTAGGATGTGTTCATGTTCTGCTGCTGGTGGTGCTGCAGGTGATCCACTCCATGGTGTTCCTCATTCTACATGAGCACCCTCATGAGCTCATTCTGAGTTGCCAACAACTCCATGATGCTGATAGGTGCGTGTGGTGGAGGGGGCGGTGGGTTGTCACATGGGGCTTGCCCACGTCCATGCCCACGGCCTATGGATCCCTCGGGGATGTCTGGCACGGCATCCTTAGTGGCTCTGGTTCACACCATTTGTCATAAGTAACTTACATCATTAGATATTGCAACAGTCCAGTAGAGTATGATGTAAGCTTTACAGAAGGTAAATACAATATGAAAAAGCTTGACAATAGCATTTACAAAGGTAACATCCATTTCCATTCATCAACATAGTTCATACATGAGTTACAAAAGATGTCACATGACATTTGTACAAGTAGCTAAACATAACCCGCCTATCAAAAACAAAAGGAGCACAAAAGGTTACATCCAAGGTTACAAGCTATCAAGCTACTTGTTAGCCTACCCTACCCACTCAAAATAACAAAAGGTCAGCCCCTACCACATCCTACCACACCATGACCTAGTCCTCATCGACGTCCGACACA
>VSTD030004822.1:0-10087 GCA_008808055.3 Sporobolus alterniflorus
ACAATAATGCCATGAGCTCCTCGGTAGTAGCTACTTGTAATTGTCCTGAAACGTTCTTGCCCAGCAGTATCCCACTGATGATGATCATATAAGAGTAATTATGTAATTATGAGATCTACTTGTATTCAGAGTTTCAGACAAGGTAGTCTATGGTCACAAACAGAAGGTATACCAGAGCAGTGATCTTTTAAATCTATATAAAAATAGCCATAGTATAACAAATTGAATGGATTTTTTTTATTTCTTGATGATTTTATAGTAATGAGCTACTTATGAATCTGGAAGGTGGTGAAGTGTTCAGATGATTAATAGTATAAAGACTTACAATCTGAAGTTTGATGGTCTTCCCATCCTGCTCAACGGTCCGAATTTTCTGAAAAGAAATTATAATTTATCAATGAGATGCTATTTTGTACAATATGAACATTACAGAGTGAATCAATCAAAAATATACTCACAAAGTCAACTCCGATTGTGCTGATGTAACTGTCCACGTACGAGTCATCCTAAAAAGACAAGGACATATGTCAGAACAACCAAAACAAAATACGTTTAAATATTTAATGAGTTATGACGGAGGAAAACAGTGCAGAAACCTAGTAATGCACATCACTAAAGGTTTGGGTTTCTTAGACACACAAAAGTCCATATATGCCCAAAAAAATCTGGCTCCAGAAAATTCAACGTGAAGTACTGAAATGCCATATTATGAACTACCATCGAAATAAATCTACAAATGTAATGTTGGATAGCTTGGTGTATGATAATAATGTCAAAAAAAGCATAAGTGTTATGAATTCATAACTATGTGGACGGCACCACATGATCCATACCGCGAACCTCAGGAGCAAGCATGACTTCCCAACTCCGGAATCACCGATAAGCAGAAGCTTGAAGAGGTAATCACTGAAAAGCCCAAAGAATGAAAGATGCAAATTTATATTTGTATAGGCACACATAATAGAGGACCCCACATAATAGTGACAGCAAATAGTGATTCAAGGTACAAGACAAATTCAGTGACGTGTAATGCCAAACAAACTTTGTATAAACAAGAGCACCCAGCAAGCGGCAACAAATTGCAGTGCTTCCAATTGTGTTCCCAAACTCGATGACCAGACACCGTCAGTTCTATTGGATAACAAAGAGACCCCACATATTGTCTGTGTTGAAAGATTTGATTGGCTAAGGGTTAAATTCAGCTAAGACATGCAGACACGCCTTGATATTGCATGACTGTTGACTGAGCATAGACCACACCCACGACAAATGCGCAATGTGACATGGATACTAAAATGCCACCCAATGCGATTCAATACCCAATAGGTTTCTACAATTTTTTCAATCGACAGCAAGAAAACAAAGAGCAGTAGATCCGCTGCAGACACAAAGAAACCAAGTCTCCTAATGGTGGGGTTGCAACTTGATTCGTTAACATACAGCACACAAAAAGTAGCATATTAACTGCGAATTCCAACAGATTAAATCCAGGACGTTGCCATCAGATCCAGATCCAAAAATCCGGGAAGAGGCCAACTACGTAACGGCCTCATACGATCCTTACAGCTTTTACTTGATACACACATCTACGCAACATAATCACGCAGCATCCCCGTCAAACGATTGCAACACATCGATCGACGCACCCTCGCATACATCTCAAAATCAGTGAACACGCGCGGCGGAGAGAGAGAGAGAGCGGAGGTGGGCGGAATCGTCGGGAACTTACTACTCGGAATTCATCTCGAACCGAGAGGTGGGATCGCCTGCTCCGCTTCGCGCCCTTGTCCTCCTACGGTTTCGATGAGCGGATCGGGCGATCGCGCAGGGGCAGGAAGGAGGTTGTGCGACGCGGTTGGGAACGGGGAGATTTTGAGGGAGGTTGGGCGGAACGGCGAGAGAAGGTGTTCCGTGCACTCGTCAAATTACGGAGTTACCCTTGTACACGTGTACTGCAGCGCGCGGCCTTGCGTCGTCGTGTAGACTGCTTCGACAAGGAGTTTGGGCAAAAGTGACTTGGATAATGGCTGCGTTCGACCTCCCGGGAAATCACATGTTATTAAACTCACACGGCGTATTGACATAAGTTGTACTGTATGTCACTGTCAGTGTCAACGATTTCTTATCGAAGATCTTAATTTGGCAGTTCCTTCGTTATTTAAAAAAAAACAGTTCCCTGCCTTGCAGCACCAATGGACCAAAACTCTGTCAATGAAGCCCAATACCACATTAGGTAGCAGGCTGGGGTCTGTAGCGTATAAGTAGTGGGTTGGGCTCAATGCAATGGTACTAATTGCATTGTTTTTCTTTTTGTGAAATGTGATGTTCATTCATTGCTTTGTGTATTTCATTCATTTACCGGTTTGAAAAGAAAAAACATGCCATTAGTACCATTGCATTGAGCCCAGCCCACTACTTATATGCTACAGACCCCAGCCTACTACCTAATGTGGTATTGGGCTTCAATGATAGAGTTTTGGTCCATTGCTTTCACAAAGCAATGAATGGACATCATCGTTTCATTCATTGCTTTGTGTATTTCATTCATTTATCGGTTTGATAAGCAAAGTGAAACATTCAATGGTTCTGTCAGTCGTCATCATTTGTTCACTAAGAATGTGTTTTTTTGCGAGAACCTTCCCCTCTATATTACATTCTGTCAACAAGGTTCCGATAAGGTTGCCGTTCATTACAAATTAGATCTTGAATACAAAACAGGACACAGGAGAAAGAAACTTTGCTATTGTGAGACTTGATACCATACCGGGCTAAATTATGAGCTATTTGGTTTTGATGGGGATGGATTTTCTTCACCGAGCATTGTTGGCGTCTGCCCATAGCCTCCTTGATGTCGTGGATTATAGCAGCAATCACTGACCGATTAGCGGTCTGGCTATTAATTTTCTCTACCACCGTGGAGCAGTCAGACTCGAGCTCCACCTGCACATCAGGCGGCCAGTGTTCGACGAACAGAATACCTTCTAAGCACACAAGTGCCTCTGTTTCTTCCGCATCCTGGCATTTGGAAAGCATGCGCCAAGCCATCAGCTTAGGATTACCTTCATTGTCGCGAGCGACGACACCCACAACTACCATACCAGTTGTTGGATTAAAGGCTCCATCAATATTAACTTTGATTATTCCACCCACCAGTGGAGTCCAGGCAGCAGGACCAGCACAAGAATTTGTATGACCTCATCGAGCATACCTCTATGAACCAGTGCTGTCGATTGTATGAACAACTTCTTCAGCATCTAACTCACCTGAGAGCCTAATTAAAAACTCAACAGAATCATCAATTGACAGCCATTCGCCTGCTCTTGTAACCTTGTTTCTCACATACCAAGCTCTCCAAAGCACAAAGGCAGGTCGCACGCTTTGTATTAAGATAGAAGAAGAGAGTTGTTACACTACCAGCCCGAAGCTAGCTGCAGCGACCAAGAACAAGGGCACGCTACTGTTACAACAGCTGCGACCTGACTATGAACCTAGCACGCACCCACTAATCTACCGACCCTAAGAAATCAGACACAAGCATCCCTGGCAGTTTACTTTCACCTCTAAACACTTTGTTGTTCCTTTGGAACTAGAGTGCCCAAACTAATAGAAAAATGATGGAATCAAAAGCCCGTCGGTGAGCCTTGGTGACCACTTTGCGCGCAATGAGCCACAAACCAGTTACCTTGTCCTTTGGTGACGAGATGAGATGTTGCCAGCCGTAGAGTCTGAGGGCCCTGAACCAAACCTCCCACGCATACGGGTATTGGACCAGAAGGTGATCGATAGACTCTGCACCCTGAGAGCAAAGCGCACAGGCACTGCTATCCTGGAGACCATGGTGGTGCAACCGCTCTGAAGTCCAGCAGCGCCCTAAAAGCATTAACCACATGAAAAAACGGTAGGCATTTGACGCATGGACTTTCCATAACTACTTGCACCCTTCGATTGGAACCTGACCCAGCTGCATAGCAGCATATGCCAATGCCGTAGAGTATTGACCAGAGGCATTCCACCACCATAGGATCTTGTACGACTGCTGCTCATTGAGTTGAACTTATTACAGACGATGATGCAGCTCCAGATACTGGACCAGCACTGGCACAGTTAGTGGTCCAGTGATATCCCAGGTCTAGACATCATCCCTGAGGCCAGTAGCCACCGTACGTTGGCAGCGACAATGAGAAGCCACTGTCGACAGTAGATCTGGTGCTAGGTCTCCCACACATTTTCCTTGGATCCAGGGCTCCACCCAGAATTTAAAGGATTCACCATCTCCAAGCATGAAGCTTGTGGATGCACGGAAGAACGCCATGGTTTGCTGATCAGCTTGCACTGGCATAGCCGCCCATGGACAATCAGCTTCCACTCGATGCAGCCACAGCCACCTGACATGGAGGGCAATCCCCAACAGGTGTAAATCAAGGACACCCAGACCCCCAAGATGCAGAGGCCGCTGAACACGGCGCCAAGCCACCAAGCATTTGCCTGCATTAACGATGTTTGTACCTGTCTAGAGGAAGGCCTTGAAGATTTTCTCGAGGGCCTTGAGCACCCATGGAGGTAGCTACAGACTGATCTACACATAAATGGGAATTGCTTGGAGGGTAGTCTTGATCAAAATCAGTCGACCACTATGCCTCATCAGGTGTCCCTTCCACGTAGGTAGCCTGTCTGCTGCCTGATCAACCAGGGACTGGAAAGCCTCCTTTGGCAGTTTGGTGACAGATAGCGGGATCCCTAAATACTTGATCGAGAACGACGCTAGCTGGCAGGGAAATTCCGCCGATGCCACGGCCAAGTGCTCTTCTTCGCAATGAATTGGTGCCATCTGGCACTTGGAGAAGTTGCAGCTCAGTCTAGATGCCTGCTCAAATAGAGATAGCAGGGATCGTGCCAACTGCAGATCCCGGATTGATGGAGAGATGAACAAGATCAAATCATCAGTGTAAAGAGATGCACAGTGCTTGATGGAGCGAACACCTAGAGGCTACCATAGTGCCCATGAATTTGCTTTGCGAATGAGAGCACTCAACACCTCCATTACAAGGATGAACATCATAGGCGATAGAGGATCTCCCTGATGGAGCCCATGAGCATGATAGATATGCTCGTCAGGGACACGATTCAGGAGGACTTTGGTATGGGCCGAGGCAAACAGAGCTGAGACCTAATCAATCTAGAGCCTGGGAAATCCCATCTGCTGCAACACCTCTAGAAGAAAAGGCCATGCCACCGAATCAAAAGCTCGCGCTATATCCACATTCAAGAGCAGGGTCGGCTGTTTCCTTGCGTGCAACAGTTTGGTGGTCGACTGCACATACTTGAAGTTGTCATGTATAAAACTCTTTTTGATGAACGTGCTTTTACTTGGGTGCACAAGCTCTGGCAGCCTTGGTGCGAGTCTGTTCACTAGGAGCTTGGAAATTAGCTTCTCCATGGAATGGATGAGGGAAATCGACCGGAATTGCTTCAAGTTTGTTGCCTCAGCCGTCTTTGGTAGGAGCACCATGAGACCACCATTGACCTCATGTAGACTGTGCATGTCATGACGCCAGAACGCGTCCAAAGCCCACATTATGTCTGGTCTGATAATTGACCAAGCCGCCTAATAAAATCGAGTAGAGAAACCGTCAGGCCCAGGTGCCTTATCTGGCAGCATGGACTTGATGGCTGCCCAAACCTCAGCCTCAGTAAAGCGATTGGTTAGGTGATCTAGGTCAAGATGCGGGACATCAAGATGTTGAATGTCAATTGAGCAAGAACGGCTTGAGGCCTGGCCCATGATGCCATCGAAGAACTCGAAGACTGCCGCTGCCTTGCTATCTTCACTGACAAGGGTATGACCCTCATGCTCAATCGGCCGAAGAAACTGGTGATGACGGCGTGCGCTTGCCTACACATGAAAGAATCTTGTGGGGGGCATTACCCTCATTGAGTCAAAGCACCCTAGATTCTTGTCTAGCAATTGATCTCTAAAGAGATGATAGTCCCAGCGACTTGAGCTTCATTTCACAATGCAAGGACTCCTCGTGGGTACCCAGTTGCCGATGATCACAAGCTACCTCGAGCTTGGCCATGACCTCTTTCGTGACCTCAAGCTGCATGTGGATATTGTCGATAAACTGATCAGCCCAGCTTGTCAACATTCTTGCTGTATTTTTGAGGAGCCAGTCCAACCATCGAAAAGGGTTGGCATCCCTAAGAGGGCAATGCCATGCCTGTTGCACCACCTCCATGGAGTCGATGCACTTCGGCCAAAAAGATTTGAACTGAAACTGCTTCTTCTGGTAGAAGGATGCATCCAGTTACAAGAGCAGGGGTGTGTGGTCCGAACAAAATGATGCTAGAGGATGCATGTCATTAGCTAGGAATGACCCCTTCCAATCATTCGACATGAACGCTCTATAAATTTTCTCTAGAGTTGGATGGGAGCGTTCATTGCTCCACATGAACAAGTGGCCTTGAAGGTGTATCTCTTTAAGCAGAGCTTCATTAAGGAACCTGAAAAACTACCCCATCCTTCTCATATCTAGGCAGCTGTTATTTTTGTCTTCGGTCTTATAGATCATGTTGAAGTCACCACATAATAGCCATGAGCCCATCCATATAACTCTAAGCTCACTAAGTTCAGCAAATAAGGCATCCTTTTGATCTTCGTCCGAGGGCCCATAAACGGTTGTAAGCCACCAGTGCTCCTCTTGCGATGTGTGCTTAATTTTAATGGACACCGAGTATGTACGGTATGAGGACAAGCTTACCGACCAACTTGATGGCCACCAGGCCATGAGGATACCCCCGTGAGTACCCACAGCAGGAAGAAAGTAGTAGTCAAACCCCACACAGATAATTTGAATTACATCAAAATCTGAGATTACACTTAACTTGGTCTCTTGTAAACAGACAATGGATGGGTGCTCAGCCCTGACGAGCTCGCGAACAACATCATGATGCGACCAGGAATTGAGACCCCTAACGTTCCAAATAAAAATGCTTTCTGATCCCATTGGAAATGAGGGCAACCATCTGTACATCCCATGATCAATCCTCCTCCTCAGCCACAACTGAACCCACCGGATCCATTGTGAGCTCCTTGAACATGTCCCTAATCAGGTTCACTTGCTCCTCAGTCAGACCATCTTTGAACGTCTTGAGATAATGATAGAAGTCTTCAGATTCCACGTGTTCCCCGGTCACCAACCCAAGCTTGTGCATGAGGATGTTTTGGGCAGCCGCTACCACAGGCACCCTACTCCATGCCTTCTTGGTGAGCCTGCTACTGCGGAGTGGTAACGCCGAGGCCACATAGTTGTGACATGGACATCGACGATGCACCGGCGAGGAAGGTAGAGCTGATGGCTGGATTGGCTTGGACCTGAGCTGCACAAATGCACCAGAGCTATCCGAGATAACACCTGCTTCCAAGGAACCCGGTGAAGCACCTCTTGTGGTGTTGATGTAGACCGTGCCAACTTGTGGGCCCGCATGAGCCGTGCCATGACCATCTGTAGCTAGACCGGTGCGACCACTAGGGCATGAGTCCCCAAAGTGAACCGATTCCATAGTTGGGGAGTGTACCGCGGGCACGATGGAGGGGCCAGGTGATACATCCCACACGGGTGGCACTGTGGAGGCAACACCAGATATGCCTAGCGGCAATGTGCATGGGCCCGTAGACGTGGCCATACCAATGAGTGAACCCTCCAGCCACATGGGGTCCTCATCATGAGGTAGGCACGGCAGCGACCCCCAGAGTTGCAGCCATTCCAACTCCACCAGCTGTGAGCTGACTACCTCCACTCGAGGAGTCGCATCGATTTGGAGCATTGGCGATGGGTGCGGTCCCAATTGCAAACGGACTAATGCTAGGCCGCCAGCACCCGACTGGCTAGGCTTGCACACCCATTGCTTTTTGAAATTTTGCTTGGGGCCCGTGCTTAGACATGAACTTGCCCCTGTGCCTAATGAGGGAGAGTGGTAGATGTGATGGCCGTCATGTCCTACCCCTCGACAGGTTGCATGGCCACCTCATTGGCCACCTGTCCGAAGCTACCGGCTTTTGCTTGTTGACCCACGACCAATGCCATCTTGTCCGTCTGACTGGGCGCACATGGCTGTGCTATTTCTGGTGGCCCCCATTGTAAATCCCCTCCATGGCTAGGAAGGATCGGCCAGGGACCTTTATCGGTGATGAGCTGCCAGTGAAGAGGGACATTGTCCACCAGGCCGGAGAGAACTACCGGCCCCTGGACCAGGAAGGCCATCCACCCCAGACGAACCACTAGAGTCAGAGGAATCATCGCTTGAATCTTCCACTGGGGAGAAATCATGAATTTCCATGATTTTGATCAGAGCCTGAAACCCTAAAGTGTCGTGCTTAGAATGGATCAGCTCAGATGCCTACAGGAACAGCGGTGGATGCCGCTCGATGAATGGCTCCACTGGCTCTAGCACCGCGCACCCAACTTCATTGGGAATCAGATCTGGATGGATGGCCTAGGCCACCGCCAAAAATTGTGACATGTCAGAGCCATCCACCGAGGCTGATGAGACATCGAAGATCAGGCAGGAAGAGCCTATGACTATTTGCGCTGACTCAACTGACCAAATGTGGGCCAGTATGTTCTTGAAATTCCCTTGATGTCGCCTACAGGGGGGTGAATAGGCGATTCTGAATTTAACAAAAATCACAGTAAAATTAGAACTGCTAAAACCAGACATTCCAATTTTGCAAACCGGACACTCCAGTTTTGTCAGAGAGTTAACATAAAACCTATTCAATATACTTTCAGGCACTTTATAAATAAAATCAAGCAATAATAATAACCTGAAGAACCTCTAGAAGTAGATTCACAAAGAATCTACTCAAAAACTTAAACTCCAAAACCGGACACTCTGGTTTGGCAAATCGGGCACTCTGGTTTTCTCGAGACAAAAACTATGGAAAGCTCAAATCGAGTTCCTGATCAGTTCGATATAAACTTAGAGCTACTCAAGATTGCATATTAGTTCTAATATAGGGAATTGAATATAGATACAATAATCTACTCATGCAACCTATACAATTAATCAAGGTAATTAGTTACTCAACCAATTCGGAGAGCAAGAACACGAGAAGGCAAATTAAAGGATTAACATGAGGATTTGTTTGTCGAAGTTCAGAATCATCACACGTGATCCCTACATCTCCGTTGAGGTAGCTTGAGTTACCCACCAAGAGCCAACTCCAAGCTGGGTCTCTTTCAACCACTTTCCTCACTTCACTAGCCCTTACTTCTTTCCTTGTGGAGGTGAAGCGGACCTTCATAAACTTTCCTACAGCTTACCACAACCTTGCGAGCTCTAGGGCGACGCCTAGCCATCTATGAGGCTTCACCTCTAAGAGTAACAAATGCCACAAAGATTGCTTCACAAAGCTCAAGTGCTCGAGTACTGACAAAGAGGATCTCACTCAACTCTAGCTTGGTTTTCTCATAAATCAATCAAACCACACTTAGAGGTGTAGGGGAGAGGTCTCAAAGGCTTATGGATGTGTATTTTCGTTGGTGGAACCAGCAGCCTCCAAAGGAGGGAGGGGGAAGCTTTTATACTTGTCCCCCAAAAATTAGCTGTTGGGTATTAGCCAGTAGAAATCAAAATATACGGTTTTGGAAACCGGAACATCCAAAATTTGAAATATAGTCGTTACAGAAAAAACCAGACACTCCGGTTTGTGAAACCGGACTGTCTTATTTTCCTGGTTCAGCGAGATGTGTAGTGTATGAGGCCATTGCATTTCACTCATCCCACTTAGGTTTTTAGGCTATATGAGTATTGAGACTTTGTTGGCAATCCATGTGGTATCCCTCTTGATAGAGTGACAACTTATACTCAAGATTAAATATAAAATCAACTCCTTCAACTTGAGCTTGCATCAATATTGAATCTTGTCACTTCATTTATTTTTGACTTCATGAGGGTTGCCACATTGATCTTGTTTTGACATTGACTCTTTAGAGGTTATGACTTGGAGTACTCCACATCATATGATCAATTTTCACTTTTGATATCCAAGTCACTTCATTTTTTGATTCAACAAAGATTAACACTT
>VSTD030004823.1:0-10086 GCA_008808055.3 Sporobolus alterniflorus
GCTATGAAAAGCCTAAGTGAGGGTCGTGCACCTTCTGGTGATCAAATACCATGGAAATTCTGTGAACAGTTTCAGGACAATGTATTTCCAAGTCTCTCAGGAGTTCGTATAGTGCGAATTGCTGTCCATCCTAATGCCCTGAGGGTACAATCCTGTTCCCTTTATTTGACTTAATATGCACATGTTAACATCACTCCCTATCGCTCAAGTCTTTGTTTGCTAAATGTAGCTTGGCTATGGTTCAGCTGCTGTTGATCTTCTAACAAGGTACTGTCTCTTCTTTACATTATATTTGGAATACTTTAGCCAGAATCTCTACACAATCTAGTGATTATTTTTCGTTGTGCTCCTCATTCCATGAACCCAAGTCAGTCTTACCCATTTTTGTTATACCCAACTCTCCTTATTTTTTCTGGTGAATATTCTCTGGGCATGTTGCACTTGTTCATCAGTGCACAGTTATATCTAGAAGCTTTTCTGGCAAAGATTTCAGTAGCTTGTCTTTTATTACTGTCTGATATGAACTGATAACTGAAATAGTGATATTACTTTGATTTATTTAATGATGTTGAATTTTTTTTTGTTTGAATTCATCAACTTTTGTTTTATTTGAAAGGTACTATGAAGGACAGATGACACTATTTGCTGATGATCAGGAAGCAACTGAAGAGCCTGAAGTGAAGATTACTGAAGCTGCAGAAAAGGTTCCAATGATAAGTTTAGATGTCTTTACATTCATGATTATTTCTCTTGCAGTCGTCTAACAAAACTGGAGTGGTATGAATCAGCGCAATATAAATTTAATGCACAGGATTTCATATTATGCATCATGTAAACACATTTTTTTGTACATTTACGAATTTGGATATACCTTATCATACTTGTATGGCACAATTGTTGGAGAGTTAGATTCACATCTTATTTAGAGATTTGAGTCCTGGTTGGGTAGAAATAGAATGTAGTCCTTGATAAAGATAGAGTTTAGCCACACACAATTATTTCCCCCAAAAATTGAAACAGTGAGCATCTTGGATTGTGAATTACATATAAGCCTTATGTTTTATTGTAGTACAAACTATTATGGTATTGTACTGCTGCTTGCTTTATGTTGTGAGTTGTGACACATCCTTTGCTTCTCATGAACTGGATTTAATAAATTAACATCGTTAGAGCTGAATACATTGTACCTTATTTCTCCAATAACTTTCTACTCGCTACACCCTGTTGCAGGCTTCTCTGCTAGAAGAGAACATAAAACCTAGGGGTAATCTTCCACCACTCCTTGTTCATCTTCGTGAACGTCGTCCAGAGAGGCTCCATTACCTTGGTGTATCTTTTGGACTGACACAAGAGCTATTCCGTTTTTGGCGGAAGCATGAATTCTATCCATTCTACGTGGGCCAAATTAAAGTAAGATATCTGGCCTAATGTGCTATTTACAGGCTGATTATTGTTTGCGCTTCACCTCTGTTGTGCTAATTTCTCTTTATTTTTGTAGAGTGCTGTGACTGGTGAACATACTTGTATGGTATTGAGGCCTTTGAATAGTGATGACATCCAAGTTAATGAGTCCAGCAAATGTGGATTTTTTAATCCATTTTACCAGGGTATAAAATTTTGATGTTTTGTTTCAACTCTGTTGAGCGAACAATCTTTTAGCCTAGTGGTTGAGGTGGCCTAGTAGGGTCCCAGGTTCGACTCCTAGAGGGAGCGAATTTTCAGGTTGGGGTAAAAAAAACCCCTTGCCTGTCATCAAGCCAAAGCATAGGTCTAACGCTCGGCCCAGGTCGTGGTCACCCTTAGACCGTCCGCAGTAGATTGCCAATACCGATGCGGAAACTATGAGAGGAGGAGAGAGAACACGCGGACGTGGGCATAGATGTAAAACGAAAGAAGTGAATGCGCGGACGCGGGCACAGATGCAAAACGAAAGAAGTGAATGCGCAGTCGTTTTTGCTAGCTGCTGCAGATGCCTGTCAACTCATCACACAAAAATCGCATTCGTAACCGGCTGCACGCACTGCATGGGATGGTCTTAGAGGGCTACGGTACCATTGTGTAATGGTGGGACATGGGTTCGGTGAATTTTCTCAGCTTGTGTGAGGTCTTCTTAATTGAAATATGAGTTTTGCTACGATGTTTCTGCGGTACCTGAAGGTACATATGGTTTTTTTTTAATTTCAGCCGTTGATTTTTATTATATTATTAATAAATTAATAATTTTGGTATCTGGCCCATACTAATTTGGTACTGGTCCACCACTTAACGTACCTCTCAATAGGTACCTCTCTGTTTTTAACCATTAGATCTAGACAAATAAACGACTCACATTGATTGTACACACCGTAGCAAAACTCTTGAAATATTGTTGGGGTGGTCTTACCCCTATGTGCAGAGTTTAAACCCCGTTGCATTTGCTGCTGAATTTGCTCTGTTTTATTATGTCAAATCCAACAGTATTTTTAAACTTTTTAATCTGTAGATGCACATGATAGTATATTTTATTTATTTTACATCATGCACTAGTTAAAATTTGAAGCTATGTGTCCAGATTTCAGACAAAGATTCAGGCGGCTTTTGGGAACTTCTTTCCGGCATCTCAATTTTAAGCTTGCAATGAGGTGTGAAATTTTAAATTCTGTGTGCGTAAGAAATTTCTGATTTGCCCTGGCTCTAATATTTCATTTGATATACTTCTTTCTAGTGTATTGGCTTGGAAGGTTAATTTTTCAGATCATGAATCCTCGGAATATGATAAGAATTGCACATCAAAGTTGTTGGGAGACACACTGTCGCCGCATGACATGGTTGGAAGCATACTCCAACAATTTGGTTGATTATCATCTGGTAAGCAATCCAAGAAAGTAATTGGATAGATCCAGGATCTGTAGCTTGTTGCATTTACATAGTATTTTTATTTCTCTTGGAGTCTTACACAACACTTGCGTCATGCATATGCTGACAATATTCTTTCATTACACAAATTATAGTTGGCATACCAAATTTTTGATGTTTTTGGCATTGCAGATTCTGGATCTTGTACCTATCCTTGCACATCAGTATTTTTCCGCGAAGCTCCCTGTAACTTTGCATGGTGCCCAAGCAGCTATTTTGTTCTGTATGGGTCTACAGGACAAAGATATTGGTGCTGTGAAGGTTGGCTCATGTTTAATTCCATGCAAGTGTAGAGTACTTGAAATTGTTCTTGGCTATTGACCACAACTATTCTGCTTTCTCTGCTGACAGGAAGAGTTGGGGATAGAAAGGGAACAAGTACTGCCAAACTTCATTAAGACAATGAAGAAATTATATGGCTTCCTCCATAACATTGCAGGAAAAGAAATTGAAGCAACCTTACCTCGGCTGAAGGAAGTAAGCAATCTGTTAACTTCAAATCAGTGGATAATAATGCTGTCTGGCAATTTTCATGGCTTGATATGATATGTTCTGCTATGTGCAGATTGAAATGACACCTCTCCACAAATCGATGGATGAGGATCTTGCAGAAGCAGCCAAGGAAGTAGAGGTGAGATTTAGACTGTCATCACTATTTTTTTATCCTCATTATCTTATTGATGAAAATGATTAAAGAATTTCATAGACTAACTTTTTATTAATATCGTGCCTTTAAAATACAGGGAGAAAGAAGAGCCGTGGATGAAGCCACTGTGGACCCAAAGTTTTTGAAGAAATATGCAATTGATGATGATGACAATGAGATGGAGAAGGCGCTGCAGAATGGAAAGGTGTCTGGTAGCGGTGTAATCAGTGTAAAGTCAAGCAAAACAAAGGCAGACAAGAAAGAGAAGCATAAGGAATCTGGCAAATCAAAAAGGAAAGGAGCAGGTGGTGGGAGATCTGAGTCTAAAAAGAAGAGAACTTGAATGTATCGGTCGAAAAACTTGGGCTGTCAAGCATCGACTCCATTACTATGCTTAGGAGCTATAAGTTCCTTGCTACTCAACGGAAAAGGAGCATTGGCTTTGGCAAGTACCGGCTATAATTTGTAAACCTGCCTGATGATCAATATGGTCGCGATCCAGCAATTTTGATGTACTCTTATAGTAGAAAATAGTTTTAGTTGTATCTTGAATGTCATACTGTTCATATTTGCTGGACCAAATATTTGTACGCGTTATACTAGAGCCAAAGGAATTCAAAATTCATACTTTTACAAATTACTTTCTCGATCTTTGCCTCGAGTTTGAGTTTTGATGTTACATATGAAATTTGCTCTTGCACGGTACCTTACCTGCATCAACCTGGATCTTGCCATGAACATCAAACTTGGGCGGACCTTGTGCGGCAACACAAATAGCCTATGATTTTTTTACCAAATCTATTCGTCATTCTTTTAGTTTTGTAAAGCCGGTCTTTTAGCCAATATATTACTGTACCGCTCCATTCTTGTTCTAAAATATAAGCATTTATAACTAAGTTTCCGAGTATCTAGAGTCGTAGCATCTTCAATAAAGGTCGGGGATGCTATGAATTTGGTTCAAGGCTACAAATACTCATATTTTGTGACGGAAGTAATAGTAGACAATCATGAATATCAATGCAACGTACTTTGACACAAGATGTATTAGTGGGGTTGGTATACTTCGTGGCAAATATGCATGTTTTTAAGAAGCAATGTGTTTTACTCGTGAACAAGTGAATGCGCAGTAAAATTTTAGGAGTAGTACAGTACAAGGATTGCACGTTCGCCGCTGCTGGAGTAGTGTACAGTTTGCGTGTATAGCTTGCTCTATGTGGCTCCAGTTAATTTTTCTTCCCTCCGGTCGTGTTCGCGCTTCCCTATTCTCTTTTCGCCATGTCAGACACCTTTTCCAGAGCTCCATGACACGGCATGACCAGCATACACTGACTGACAGATGGGTACCGCAAGGGATGACCCACATGTCAGTTTCTCACAAGAATCTACACCCCTCGTTCCCCATCTCACATGACGTACCCCGTCGTATCAAGTACTTACACTGACCCGGACCCACAGAAGGAAACCGGAGCGGCGCCCCAACTCAGATCTTTTTATTTCAAATAAATCGCCGAACCAACTCTGCGACGTCTGTTCACTGTTCTCCCATTTCCGGAAAAACCCCAACTCCGGCAACCCAAACCCTGCCCACCGCCGCCAAACCCTAGCCCGGAGAACCATGCGGCGCAAGCGCGGCGACGGAGGCGAAGACTGTGGCGGCCTGGCGCTGCTGGGCGCCGTCGGACTCGGCAACTTCGCGCGTCTCGGCCTCCCCGACCCGCCCGGCGGGCTCGAGGTCACCGCCGCCTACGAATCCGTCTCGGGCCGCATTGCCGTCTCCGTCGGCGGCGAGGGCGTCTCCGCCTCCCCCGCCGACCTCGCGGCCGCTCTCGGGCTGCCGCCGGGGGCGGTTGGCCCCGCCGCGGGGGTGGGGGCGGATTTCCTCTCCTCCCCGGAGGCGATCGCCGCCGTTGGGAGGTTCGTCCGCGATCGTGTTCTGCTGGGAGGTGAGGAGGACCGTGGGACGGCGTCGGAGGAGGTTGCTGCGGCGGTGCGGTTGGTCGAGGAGGGGAAGGCTTACGAAGTGGATTGGGCCGGGTTGGTTTGGGCGGTGCTGAAGGGGGAAATGGTGGACGGGACGCCTGGACGGTACGCGCCCTTCCTCCTCCGTCTGTTGGAGTACCGGAGGCCGGAGCTTTTTGCCGATGTGGATGAGAGGTTTCCCCTCCGTAAGAGATTGGAAGGTCGGACGTTTCAGATGAATGAGAAGTTTGGGATTTCTGAGGAATATGAGGCGGAGGAGGATGAGGAAGACATCTCCATGGATTATGGCTTGAGCCAGGACATTGGTGACTTGGAAGAGATGCCAATATTCGGAGAGGGAAGGGGGGTAACTCTTGATATCCCTCGTGATTGCAAGGGAGGATTTCTGGAGCAAGAAGAGATCCATGAAGCGGGTCAGGGACACACGGAGCTTCGATCACAGAGCTTCTCGCCTGCATATGCCAAGCGTTTGGACGGTGACGCAGAATGTGAAGATGGGGAAGGAAATGCTCGCTCGGATGTGAACAACCAGACTTTTGCTTCCAATTCTTCTTTCGGCTGGCTGCTTCGCACAATGGATAAGCAACATGACTCCTCGAGCCCTCAGGGATTGATATCCGGAATCAAGTCCCAACCTGCATCCAATCTGCAAAGCATAATTGAAGTTGAAGATGAAGATGATGGCAGTGATGGTTTGGCTGTTGGCGCTAGATCTGCCGTCATCAGAAATGCCCCTTTGGACATCACACGTTATCCTGTGCAGCAACATCGGTCTTTTAATGGCTGCCTCCAACAAATTTCAGTTCATGTGCTCTCTATGGAAAAGGGATACTCAGACAAGGAAAAACATTGCAGGCAACTTCAAGCTGAAGTGCAGTGCCTTCAGGAGATGGTGATGGAAAAGCAGCGCCTAATTGAAGCTACTAAGTGTAATATACTGGAGGACCTTAGAGCAAATAACACCAAAATATATCAATTCGAGAAGGCAAGTGAGGTGATGTTCCGCTCTGTTCAACATTACAGAGAGTTACTGAAAAAGACTTCAGCTGAATTCCATGAGTACAAGAACATGATGCTGTGTGACAAAGGTGTCAACTCATGTTTGGATGTTTCGGGCATCACTGAGCAGAAGCTTGCTTTGATGCAACAACTGCGCAGCTATTGTCTTTGGATTCAGAGAAGTTGGTGCTCCGCGTCTTTGAAGCTTGATGAGAAGGTTAAACAAATGGCCAAGGACATGGCTAACATCGATTATGAAGTGAAAAGACTAAAGGATTCCATATCAATTCCAGACCTTAACAGTGGCAAGCCTCAGCTCTGGACTATTAATATGTACATTTTAGGAAAATGCTAAGTTCCACAAACTAACTCATGCTCATTCTATCTGCAGGCACAAGAGACGACTGTGAGTACCAAATATTCCCATGTAACTCTGAGGACGGAGCTCGAGCAGATAAAGGAAATCTTGTCATTAACTCTGCACAGGTCAGTTGAGGTCTTTCTGTCATTGATTGTCAAAGGGATGAGTTAAGGGTTTAGGGCTAGAGTTGATGGGCTCTTAGTTTTGGACAAAATAGCAGTCTGGTGCTTGCACAGCGGAGAGGTGCCTTAGTAAGCTATTCTGAACTTAGTGTCCTTGAGATGTTTTTTACTGAATAATCATTTATTAACTGTGTTGTGGTTGCTTGGTTCCATTTGAACAATGGGGGCGACATGGTAATGTTATGGCAATGGCAATGGTTCAATGCATTGAAGGTGCAATAAGGCTGGAAATTTCTTAGCTATTTATGACTTAGGTGGTTCTTGATTTGTTCTGGTAACGCAACGTACATTTCACCCTTGGAAATTGGCTACAAAAACAAAATTACCTACCCTAAGAAAGGAAACCCTGCTCAGATTGTTAATATGACACTATTGTGGTGCAGAAAGGAAAGCGTCTTGGTGAATTAATAGCAAACCCTGCTCAAATTGTTAACACTGAGGGGAGTATGGATGTCAACCGAGTTCACGGAAGGTGCCCTGAAGATGAAGCATGTCATGGTGGTGCCTCCTAGGGCTCATGTGTGGCAGAAGAACATGTTATGCTTGCTGCATTGTGGTTGAATAGTTGGTCTTTTAGAACTTGTGACATGCATGTGCTGATATGATCGCAACAATGTTACTGCATTAGAATGGATTAAATAGTGGAATGGATGGTATTTTGGTTCAGACATGTATGAGAGATATCAGCTACATGATATTTCCATTACTAGTTCTGTATAAATTGACAAGCAATCTGTTGCAATATATGGTGTTGAATCCTACTTTACCATCTGAATCACAGCTGGTGTTTGTTGACCTGTTTTATTCAAGGAAGTAGTTTAGTTCATGAAATCATGGGTGATGGGTGGATCCAGTTCTGATTCATACTTTCGCACATATTCAGCTTTAGTTTACTCTAATGAAATGTGGTGAAATTCAGTGTGATTTAGAATTTATCATGTTTCTTGGTCATGTTTTTGGTTGAGTCCAGTTTGAAAGTTTTACTGCACATCTTTGTATTATCTTAGTGTGATTGTGGCTTCATTGTGTCTTCTTTTAAGTGGTCGATTCTGGTGCTTGGTTTGCTGGTCGTTGTTATTAATGCGACCTTGTGTCTTCTTTTCTTGTAATTTCTGGGTTTTTTTTTCTTCATGTCAAATATGGCGTCTGCTCAAGCTGCAACCTACTGTTAGGTGGACAAATGACAAGCAAGTTCAGGTTCAGTAAAGGTAAGCAGGACTTGTGTGTGTTTGTTGCTTCCATGTGTCCACCCCTAATCTAGGAAGCTAGCATTTGTTGTAGCTGCACCATTGTACACCATAGGATATCACTATATCAGCGGCTCGGCATGATCTAGTTCGCTGCTTCAGCGAGACTGGCCCTTCTAGTACAGCCAATGAAGGGAGGGTTGCAGTTTAATTTGTGGTAGTGCCTTTATTGGCGTTTATGGTGTTGATGTGTTTTATTGATAAATTTACCATGTGCACGTAGTGAATTGAAGTGTTGACGGCAGTATCTGACGCTTGTCATCTAGAGCTTTGTGAAGCGTTAAATGGTTTTTGCATCTTTTGGTTGTGATGGGTTTCCGGTTCCAACTAGGTTATGAGTGGAATTCTTAATTTTTTCACCTCTCTGCTATGATTTTTTTGTGAAGAGGCGAAGTGTGGCTGGTCTTGCAATCTAAATTGTGGGCTCTTGGTCAATCTGAAAAAATTAAGATATAATTCATACCATATTTCACATTTGATTTCCGATTTTCTGTGTTTCGTTCATGTGCGAAACGTTTACCTACGTCTCACTTTAAGCACCCGTGGATGCTCACGGTTCTCTAATGGTGCTTCCCCCTCTACTATTCTTTTGTGGATGCTGAATGTTAGTGATCTGCTGAACATTCGCCTGCAAGGTCAGCTGGTGATGACATACTCCGCATGTCTACTGAACTTTGCAAAACAGAGTGCCGTCGACAGTACTCCCACGTCATGCACAGTGCAGCAGGAGCTGTTAGATGCACTGGTCATGAAGCCGTAGCGGAAATGGCCCCAGCGGTAAGAACCTGAGTGACATGGGGGATTGGGGCATGGGTGGAGCCTCAATCATTGCTAGTGTAGTTGGCACCAGGCCTTGTGGCAATGGTGCTGCTGGAGTGCGCCTTGTGGCAATGGTGCTGCTGGAGTGCCGGGCGCCACTGGAGTATGGGAGCAGGAGCAGCATGGGGGATGAGGAGGACAAAGCAAGACAGTGGCTTACGAGCCGTATGACTGTATGGATCAGTCGATAGGGACAGGAGCTGGAATCTGGCATCTGGGCGGTGGCGATGGGGATGGCGGCGTCGATGATGTCCGATGGAAGCTCGATGCCGGAGACGAAGTCGAGGGTCCTAATCGTGTCCGAGGTGCCAATTATGCGTGGGCACCTCGAGACAGACGGACCGGGGAGTGGGCACGGAGTGTCAGCTGCCAATTATGCGTGGTTGTCTTTTGTGATGCAACTGTCATTGGACCGTCAGTTGCTAGCCCAGGGCTATTCTCCCGTTACCTGTCAATCTCTTGCTCTGTTCTACCAGCAGTCGAAGAGATCGTAGTCAATTTTGCGATCTTAACATGTTGAGTGCTTCACCTGCTAACCATGTATTTTGGATACACACACACACTTTTACAGCAAACACACTTTAGGCCTCGTTTGGATAGGCAGGTATCGACGGGGTTTTCGGTCCAATCCAAGCCACGAGTGGACCTGGACACACGTGTGGGCTGAAATACCGTTCGGAAAAAATATGTATTTGGCAAGGGCGTGTATCTAGCCGGCCCACTCCCAATCCACGCCGATCGGCGTGGAAATCCCGCAACTCCATCGGAGGCTGGGAAACTGCCTCGCTCTCGCTCTCTCCTCGCAGCGACGACACACTCCTCACGACGAACGCTCTCTCCTCGCAGCGACGAAGCTTCTCCTGCCGGTGGTGCAACCCCTCCTCCTCCTCCCTTCCCCTTTCCCCCTCACCCTAGGGTTTGATTGATGCATCATTTTCTTTGTATGACAGATCTGCG
>VSTD030004824.1:0-10086 GCA_008808055.3 Sporobolus alterniflorus
GTTCTCAGCAGCATACTTCAAAACATCTTTTACTTCTTCGATTGTCCTTGTCTCAACCTGATTTATTAAATGTAAAAGGTTTCAATATATGCATATTTGATTTTCATTACTTTTCCTATGAGAGCATATGCACATAGACAAGAAAAGCCTTTTCAACAAAAAAAAAGGTGCAGCAAACAATTCAAGCCACTAAACAAAAAGGTGAAACACAATGGTATGAATACATAGGCACATAGTTCTTGTTGATACTAGTACCTCAACAGGAACTGTAAGTTTTTCCTTCTCCAAGTATTGGTCAACCGATCTCATTGCATTTGCAATCCCTCCAGCAACAGAAATATGATTATCTTTTATCATAACCATATCAAATAAACCAAGCCTGTGATTCTTTCCACCACCAATCAGTACCTACATGGGTATGATGGACAAAAAAACTTGCAACATGAGAATTAATTAAAAAAACAAAAGTGATGAACAACAATACTGAAGACTAGCATGCTTACTGCCCATTTGTCAACCAAACGTAAACCTGGGGCAGTTTTCCTTGTTTCCAATATGCATGCTGGACGGGCAGCATCTGACATAGCCTGTACAGAATGGTGAACAGTATTAAATATCAAAATCAAATGACAAAGATATAGACTGGAAAAGGTTGCTGAATATAAAACATGATGAACTAATGTTTGACAGGTAATGTGGCAGTTAGAAAAGCAATTATAATAGGTTAGACTCCCAAGACAAAGACGGGCAGCTAAATTGAGTACTGTGTATGTGCTGGATGCATTAGGAAAAGAGGTATGGTGCTTAGAGCGTTTTCTGTTCAGGCCCTACGACAAACAAGCAGCAACATTCGATTATCTAGGAAAGGGAAGAGCATCCTTAATTATGCAAATAACAATAGAAATGACCTTTGTTAGGGTAGCAATCCCACTCATCCTCTGCATGAAATTGAGCACAACCCTTTCAGCAACAATGATGCTCCGAGCACACCCTTGACAGAAAGAACAACATTACGTAGAGGTAAGTTTGACTTCAGATAATTAAATAAGTTCACATCATTAGCTACTAAACAGATTATCTATTGCATGCAGGTTACCATAGACTTTGCCAAATTGCGATCCTTTATGGACATAATTTCCATCACTTTCAAACCATTCAACCTGCAATGTTCATCAAGAGAGAACAGTCAATAGAGTTGATGTCAGCTGTATTCTGTCGAATACCTGAAACACAAGAAATGACGCAGAGTGGATACCTTCAATGACGGATCAACCTGGTTAAATATCATGTCTGCAAGGCTTATTCCAGCAATGACACCATCAGCTTTAGCAATAAAAGTGGCTTCAGCTTCCACTTCAGATGGTATGGTGGCCAAACAAGACACATCTCCTGAAGATGGTAGCAAACAGTTAGCACACTCTTGTACCAACAGATGTGCACTCATTGAAGTTTCAAACTGTTTTACATAAAAATTATGAAGACACAGCAAGGCAAATTACAACTTGTAGAGAGAACAATTCTCTGGAATTTACTGAAGAGAACTCGGTGGTGTTTAACTTCTTCAGATGATATAGCCATTATCTAGGCTCTTGAAGGGACAAAAATCGTGGGCTGGTTAAGAAGCAAACAGCACACATGATTTGGATGAAAATCTTGACTCAGATGCCCAATAAGCTGATAACAATTAGTGCTGAAAAACAGGGCACGGAAATGCAGACCACAGGATATAAATCGAGTCTCGACTGACCCTTAGTTATTATTTTTCATTTTACCAGCATTAGTAAATTTTTCTTTCATAGATCACAAGAAAGCTAGAGGTTTGCAGCTCAATGGCAGAAAGCTGGACAGGAAACTGTGGTCTTCCATCAAAATTTTAGATACGTGAATACCACTTGTGGCATCCATGGACACCACATGCTGCGAGTATACTGGTCATCTAGTGCATAATGTTAATGACCTTGAATAGTGGGCAAGGTATTGGAATAAATGCACATCGCAATAGTTTCTTCTGCTCACTGGTGTCATTTGCCACCTGATTTAACGGTGAATTGTCAATTCAGAATACATCAGCCAGCTTTCCTATTAGGTTGTAAGACTCCTGCTCCGCTCATTTTGACTACGAGATGAGCGCAAAGCACCAGGTACGCACGCAAGGAGTCACCACCAGATGCGTAGTGCTAGTGACACAACTGAAGCGAGGCAGTAGTCCCGCGGAATTCCAATCGCAGGGGAGCGAACAGTGATGCTGGCTGCGTACCACGGTCCCCAGCGTCCTCGGAGAGCGCGAGCGCGATGACGGCCTTGAGGTCGTAGGTAGGGTGCGCCGGCGGCGCCACCGGGGACGCCGGCGCCCGCGCCTCGGCGGACATGGAAGCGGCGCGGGGGCGAGCGGGCAGGCGCCGGAGGCGGGCGGGGAGCAGCGGCGGCGGGGAGGTTGAGGAGACGGTGAGGCGGCTGCGGCGTGGGAGGAGGGTGCGGGCCGGGCTGGCGGCGGGGATCGCGGGCATAGCTCTGCTCGCAGCCGCCGCCGGGTCTCGGAAACAACGCGGGGGGAGAGGTGTGTGGGAATCCGCCGCTTTTTGTGTGTGCGCGCGGCGCTTTTGATGGGCTCAGTGGCTGACCCCCTTGTTGCACACCGCGGCTGGACTTGGTGGTGATGGCGGCGCGGAGAAAGTTGTTCACCTTGGGCTAATCTATCAGTTTTGAATTTTTCACAATTTTTAGAGGCCGGGAGGAGGTCGGTTTGTATTTTTGAAATTGGGTATTCAAATCGGTTTTGGATAATCGTTTAAATTCAAAACCAGGGGAGGGCCCGCCTGTCAGCACCCGAGGCCACCCAGACCCGGGTCACTGCCTGCCGCCGTCCCGTCGGGCCTTGAAGGCGCCCACCCACTCCCGCGCGTCTTTACTCCATGGAGAAGTCGTTCCTGTTCCCCTTTTCGCACTCCACAGCGAAGGAAGCACCCCGCGCCGTGCTTTGCTCTGCTCGCCCGCCGCATTCGCCACCGGAATCCAACATCGGTGAGCGCTCCATGTGCCGTGCGACTTGTCGCGCTTGGGGAGCCATAGCATCACCCTTCACCCACCTTGTTTTTGGTCCAGGAGAACGCCGGGAGAGCCACCATCGCCACTGTTCGAGCCTTGTTCCTGCCACCGATGAGCTCGCTCGTGCGCCACGCTTTTGTGGATTTTTGTGGCAAAACGACACCTCCTCATTGCATCCTTGCATCTTATCCAGGTTGGAGACCGGGGAACCCCTCCGCCATCGGATTTGCACGCTGGATTCCGCTGCCGCAATGCCATTCCCGGTGAGAAGCTCGACCCCATGCGTTTCCTTCTGTCTCTCCGTGTCTCGAGCTGTGCCTTACCATCCTGGTCCTTCACTTGCCATTGCCGGAGACCGACGACCACCGTAGCCGCTCCCTCTGCCACGGACGCCGCCGTCGGTGAGAATTCCTTGCCCCCACCGTCGACCCCGCGCTCCGATGTGTTTCCCGCCGCCGCGCCGGGTCAAGAATGTGTGCCGTGCACCGTGGGTACTCATGGGGCCGTTGCCGCCGCGCTTGGGCCGTCTGTTGGTCGACACCGGCTGCGCACACTGATCGCGAGGTGACCGCGCCCAGTTGTCGTTGCCGCGAGGCCAGTGGAAACTAGCTGGGCCATGTTGGGCTTCGCCCCACTGTGCGGTCGGTGATGCAAACGGGTCGGGGACTCGGTTTTGGCCCGCGAGGCTATTTATTCCTTTTCCTTTTTTGAATTAATTTGAATAGATTCAAATTTGTTTAGTTGGTTCGAAAATTCATAGGAAAATGAATTGAAGTAAAAAATGTGAAACAAAATTTATTGAGTAGATCTTGACCTGTTCTAGGGTTTAATAATATAAAACATCATTGTTCACATCTGTTTTAGCTGATTAGTAAATAATCTTGCTTAAACAAGCTTAATTCATAGTAAATTCTAAAGATAAGATAAAATGGTAAATCATGAACCCAAATTCTTATCATGGTGGTGCCTCTTGGTGAAAAATAGGTTTCATTCCTGATCATGAGTTTTTCCTCATGGTAATTAGGTTTCCCCCTCCTTTTTGGCTCAGATCAAACGGTGCCAGATTTCAATTTACTAACTGCTGCTCGCTGTCAAGACCGAAGTGATGGCATTATCTGATTTTTCCTATTCTGAGGTGATGCTGATGGATTGAGCATAGAAATTCGCTATGGGGCTTCCAAAAGCTATGCACCTCCTCGTAATCTTGCAACCTACCATCGAATTCTCCTTGTGATGGCTCCTTGATGGGATGACGCTTCTGAGCATGATTTTGAACCAAGTTGCCTCTTTGCAGATTTCTTTTTTCCCGACCTCCGAATGAGTATCGTCAACCCCTTTGTGATGAGACATCATCATTGGGGAAGATTGTTGGATCACTACGCCGAAACCCTTCAAGTAGATTTCCTATTCGAAACCTTGCCGCTTCATCATTTCGAACGAGTCTTTCCAAGGTTGTTTGGCGGTAGTCCATTTTCACCAACCTTGAGCCAAAGTGAAGGTACCGTGATAACCGTGTTGCTGTCGATCACTTTCAAGGTGACTCAGTGGGGAAGGCTTCCACCCCTTTGCCTGAGGAGAAGGCGGTCATGTCCATTTTTGGTGGGCCAGCCCCCCACGAGTCATGGCGCAAGCTCAAGCTTATTGGTTGAGCAATCAATGCTGTAAGCACAGCGGTCCCAGAGTACCTACACTGGTCTGAGTTCTCGATCACTTTCGACCGAATGGACCACCCCAATAGCATCCCCAAGCTAGGGAGGTTTCCCCTCATTGTCGTCCCACTGGTTGGGACGACCCGGTAGAATAAGGCATGCATGGATGGGAGCAGCGGCCTCAACCTCATGTATCTCGACACCTTTGAGGGGCTGGGTCTTATCCGTGACCAGCTCCAAAGTAGCCCACACCTTTTCTACAGAGAGGTCCTGGGCAAACAATCCATCCCTCTTGGGCGGGTCACCTTGTCGGTCACCTTCAGAGACATGAGAAACTACCACACTGAGACGATCGCATTCGAGGTAGTTGACTTCTCTGGGCCTTACCACGTCATCCTTGGGCGGTTGTGTTACATCAAGTCCATGGCCATACTTACCTCAAATTCAAGATACCTGGACCCATCGGGGTCATCACCGTAGAGGCCAAGACGTAGCGGGCGCTGGGCAATGAGTAGGACAGCATTGAGTTGGCTACCGGGGCCAATGCCATGACTGAACTGAGGGATCTCCATCTCTGGATACCTACATCACCGCCCAGCCTAGCCATGCCCGTGACGTCCGGCATTTTCAAGATGGACGAGGATGCCTAAGCCGTTCAAATCAACGCCAGAGACCCTACCAAAACCGTTTAGATTGGAGCCAGTTTGGACCCCCAAATAGGAGGGCGAGCTCATCTACTTCCACTGATGCAACAAGGACATGTTTGCGTGGAGCCCATCAGAAATGTCAGGCATCTCCTGAGAAGTCATCGAGCACACCCTCAACATCAAACCCGATTCAAGGCCAATCAAGCAAGGCCTACAGCGCTTTAACCAGGAAAAGAGCCGTGCCATGGGTGAAGAGCTGTCTAGGCTTTTGGTCGCTGGCTTTGTTAAGGAGCTTCAGCCCCAGACTGGATAGCCAATCCTGTTCTTATACTAAAAAATTACAGCAAATGGTGGATGTGCGTTGATTACACAAGCCTAAATAAAGCATGCCCGGAGGATCCTTTCCCTCTCCCCCCGCATAGACCAGGTCATAGACCTTGCCGCCAAGTGCAAACTCCTGAGTTTTCTGCACACCTACCCGTTACCACCAGATACCCCTCTCCAAGGCGGACCAGCCTGCCACCATGTTTATCACTCCCTTCGGGTGTTTTTGCTGCATAAAAATGTCGTCCAGATTAAACAATGTGGGGGCCACCTGAAAGTGGTATATGCAGTCCAGTTTCGAAGGGCAAATCGGGCACAACCTGGAGGTCTATGTCGACGACATTGTTATGAAGACCCGACAGAGCAGTAGTCGCATCGCCAACCTGTAAGAAGCCTTCACTAACCTCAGGCGCTTCAACATTAGGCTGAACCCAGAAAAGTGCACCTTCGGGGTCCCCTGGGGCTTGCTCCTGAGGTACATCATCACCAAGTGCGGCATCGAGGTGAATCCCGACAAAATCTTGGCCATCGTTGAAATAGACCAGGTTAGGAATGTCAAGGACGTCCAACGGCTCATGGGTTGCCTTGCATCACTCAGCCGTTTCATGTCCCGGCTGGGGGAACGCTGGCTCCTCCTATACAAGTTATTAAAAAAGTCAGATTCCTTCCACTGAACGGATGAGACGCAGAGGGTGCTTGATGACCTCAAAATGATCATCTCCAAGCCTTCGGTCCTGGCCTCACCAGAGCCCAATGAGACCCTCCTCATGTATGTTGCACCCACTACCCAAGTCATCAGCGCTACCCTGGTAGTGGAGCAGGATGAGCCTGGGCATGTCTACAAGGTACAGTGACCGGTCTACTACATTAGCAAAGTCCTCTCCGACTATGAGACCCGCTACAGTCTGGCACAAAAGCTGCTTTATGCCATCATAATTATGAAGCGCAAACTCCTACACTATTTTGAGAGCCCTCGGAAGGATTTGCCCATGACACTCAAGCTCATGGGGCTTAACATAACCTATGAACCCCAAACGGCGATCAAGTCCCAAGCCCTAATGGATTTTGTGGCCGAATGGACCAAGACTTAGCAGCCACCCCCACCCCTCGGTCACTCAAGAGCATTGGAGCATGTATTTCGATGGCTCCTTCACCCTTAATGGTGGTGGGGCAGGCGTAGTGCTGATCTCACCTAAAGGGGATCGACTCCTTTATGTTGTTCGACTACACTTCTGCTGCTACCAACAATGAGGTAGACTACGAGGCACTGGTCAACGGTTTGCTCATTGCTGCTGAACCCGGGGTTTAGCGGCTTTACATCCGCGGAGACTCTGAGCTCATCATCAATCAAGTAATCGGAGAGTCGAATTGTCAAGACTCCGACATAGCGGCATACCGGTAGGAGGTGAGGAAGCTAGAGGAAAAATTTGACAGTTTCAAGCTCCATCAAATCCTCCGATGAGTCAATGAAGCAGTCAATGCCCTCACTCGGCTCCGGTCGAGTCACAAACCGACCCCTCCGAGTGTGTTCACATAGGATTTGTTCGAGCCCTCTATCTGGATCAAGGAGGATGTCCCAGTACACTCGCCCATGACCTCCCCCAATGAAGGTGCTTCAGTACCCATACCAGGTACCCCGACGGGAGAAAACAGCCTGACATCGACATAGAGGCCAACAAGGGAACCTCAGCCGAGCCTATTGCACCAAGCCCGGTGCCTGAGGAGGAAGTGGCGGCTATCATCAGACCACCTAGCCCTAATGCAGATTGGCAGAAACCAATTACCGAGTACCTTCGATTAGGGGCAATACCAGACAACGAAACTAAAACCCGACGCCTCACGTGCAGGGCCAAAGGGTACCTGATTCACGACGATGAACTATATTGATATAGCACTTCAGGCATCCTTCATCAATGCATCCCCCCTAAGGAGGGCAAGGCGCAGCTCCTCGATATCCATAAGGGGATCTGCGGGCATCACACTTCATCAAGAAGCATGGTTAGGAAGGCTTTCCGACAAGGTTTTTACTGGCCGACTGTGGCCAACGACACAACATATATCGTAAGATCCTATAGGGGATGCTAATACTTTGCTAGATAGATTCACGCCCCGGCCCAGTGTTTTGCAGGTGGACAAATGCTCTAGAGGCCTACCATTGAGGTTTCGGATGGATGAGCGGAGCGAAGGACGAAGCGGAAGTCAAGCGAAGGTTACCTGTTGCAAACGTCACCACGGTCTCTGCCCGAAGGTAGCCACATCGCCCTTGGACACATGTCAGCATTTCCCTGGATCCGTTGTAAAATAATGATTTGATGTAAAAACTAGATTACCCCCCTGACCGCACACTCCATTAGCGGGGATAGGTTAGGGGTATTTAAGGCTTTGTAATAAGACCCTTGACCTCCCCTATAAATAGACCCGCATGGGCACCCAAGGGGGCGATTTGATGGCCAACTGTTTGCATCATTTTCTGTGGCACTTTCTATTTCTCACTTAGTTTTCTTTTTTCCTCATTGGAGTTTGATAACCCTCGGCTATCGAACCCCAACACCTGGCCTTTCATCATGTGGGGTCTGGACCTCCTGGAACCCTTCAAGAAGGCACTCGGGGGCTTGACCCACGTGCTCATCGCGGTCAATAAATTTACTAAGTGGGTCAACGCGAAGCCCCTAGCTAAAATCAGTTATAGGCAAGCCATGGATTTTGTCTAGGACATCGTTTTCCATTTTGGGGTTCCTAACTCTATCATTACCGACAACAACACTCAATTAACCGGTGAAAAATTCCTAGATTTCTGTGATGACAATAACATCCGCGTGGACTGGGCCGTGGTCACCCACCCACATACAAATGGGCAGGTCGAGCACGCTAACGGCATGATACTGCAGGGCCTAAAACCCTGCATCCTAAACCATGAAGGCGAGGATGTCTATACCTGGATCAGAACCCAAGCCGGGAAGTGGGCGGCCGGGGTTCCCTCAGTGCTCTAGAGCTTGCAAACGACGCCTAATAGCTCGACAAACTTCATCCCTTACTTCATGGTGTATGAGGCAAAGGACGTATTGCCCACCGACCTACAGTATGGGTCCCCAGGGTTCGGGCTTACTAACCGAACGCTGCAGAAGAAAGCTCGGAAGGATGCCATAGACTTACTCAAAGAATCAAGGGACATCGCCGTTATAAGATGAGCTAGATATCAACAAGCCCTCTGATGGTACCATGCACACAGGGTTCACCCCCGGGCTTTCTAGCTAGGCGATGTAGTTCTACGGTGGATACAAACCAAGAAAGGTAAGCACAAGGTGTCCCTACCCTGGGAGGGACCCTACTTGGTAGCTGAAGTACTTAAAACCAAGGCATACTGACTCCAGGAGATTTGCAGCGTGTCATATCCATACGCCTGGAATATAGAACAGCTAAGGAAATTCTACCCATAGTTCTTTCGTTCACTTTTTTGCTTGCTTTACCCCCCTTCTTCAGGAGCCAGGACGATGACGGAAAGGCGATGACAGCTACATAAGCAGATGCAAGTGTGCACAAGAGCGCTTGACTATTCTGAAGGCCCCGCGGTGTTAGTAACCGTGGCGGTGAGACCCCGGACCCTTGCAAAATGCAGTAAAGGATGTTGTATACGTTTACATGCCCCTCCTACTCCTCACATACCACACCCTCTACCCCGTGGGATACGACCACCATATATCTAAAATGGGTCACACGATTGTCGTGGGCCTGTCAATAATTAGGGTTCGTAGGCATAACCCACCGTTCGGATTAGAGTTGCCTAAAGTAACCAGAGTGAGGGACGAAGCAACACAAGGGATGGCCAGTGGCTGGCACATCCGGAGCCCCACCGAGGGGACCTGGCATCCTCAAGCTTCATATCTAAGTCCTGACTGGGAGGTTTTCTTCATGCCCCTTCGTGTGGGTTGACATCGAGCTATCTGGGTTTTTCACTAGGATTACCCAGGAAAGACGTATTAAACCACCTAGTTCGGATTTGACCAGGGGGCATTAGCCTCTATCTGGTCCTATGGAGAGTGACCCAGGCTCCACTCTGATCCTCACTCGGTTACTTTGGTGCTTAGTCTCAGACCGTTAGCCAGCTCATGAGCTCGAGGACCACGCCAACTAGCAAGTTCCCATAGATCAGCCCCTCCAGGTTAACAAAACATCTGATGACGGGGTCGGTGCGTTCACTGCACCACATTTTGACAACCCGGATGGAACCGTGGGACTTCATTAAGTCATCAGCATAAACTTATACAGTACATATGTGACTTAGCTAGCCTTCTAGCCCAGACGAAGCCTCGGGGGCTACACGGTGGGCACCATCGCGAGATTCTGAAACATGATCATGGAGGCCTTAGGCCCCGTAATCATTTTTCCAAATCCTGTGGCGGTCCCCGCATGTAACACCCTGA
>VSTD030004825.1:0-10086 GCA_008808055.3 Sporobolus alterniflorus
GCCACTAGGAATTGGTAGATGGGGAGGGGGTGGGCGGGGAAGACGGCGGGCCGCTCGACGGAGCGGGAAGGGCGACGATGGTGGTGAGTGGATCAAGGTGGGTGTCTTGACCCAGCGGCGACCGGGCCATATGGTGGATCTAGAGCGGGAAAAGAGGTGAAGACACCGAAGAGGAGAAACCGAGGACTGGCTCGGCCACTGGTGCAAGCATGATGCAAAAACACTGGCGTGCTAGGGTTAGGGTTCAACCCTAATCGGCACATCAAAGAAAAGCAACAAGAAAACAAAAATGGGCCAGCAGATCTGGTGCACAAGAAGCATAAGCCAAGCGGCGCCGGCTAGCCAGCACCTACCCCGTCGCCGGAGCTCAGGTCGAAGCCCACACCGACATAACTCAAGACCAAAGAAAGAAAAAAAAGAAGGTCAGATCCAAGCGTGTGGTGGGCACTATGACATCGCTCGCCGGCACCAGCAACAGCGGCCAGCAAAGATCGCCGGCACACCGACATAACAGCGCAAGACGGCAAGGCGAAGAGAAAAGTGTGGCGTGAGCTAAGAAAGAAGAAGGGACCAGTTAGGGTTGCCCTAACTGGGCGCCCCTTTTATACCTCCCCGGGCAAGGGTGAACCCCTGCTCACGGACTGGGCCGAGGCCTTGGGCCTCTGCTTGGGCCGCCTTTCGCCACTGGCCAGTCATGGGCCAGGCCGGCACTTACAAGGGCCCAATACTGTTTTACCTCTAGCCACATTTGATTAATGTGTGAAAGACATTGGCATGCATAGATTTAAAGATTTGTAAGGTTCAAGGGGAAATTCTGTTTGAATAAAAAATTCGTGTTTCTCATAAGTATCGAGAAAATATATTACTTGCATTAAAGAATCAAGTTACATGACCAATTTAACTGTCCAAAGGGGAGTGTTACAAATTCACATGAATACAAGATTCAAACACAAGTTTGAATTACAAGTTTATGGCTATTTTAACAAGTCATATAAGATAACACGAACAACTTCATTCTAGCGTGAAAATCACATGTCGGTATAGCTAAAGGGCGCGCCGATCCGGCACAACTACCGCCGTACTACCATCTGCCCAAGGGGACTCAAGTGCATGTATAAATAGAAAGGATTAAAACCAATTGTAATCAATCAATTCATTCAACAAAGTTTATTTTAAACAGTATGACAACAATATGCAAGAACGGCATGCTGGAGAAGCTACCATAACACCAACTGCCTCATTGGTGACTGTTTTCTTTAGTGTTTAGATCTTCACTATGTTTCATACGAGTTAGAGAAAAAATATTACTACCTCCATTTCTTTTTACTTATCATCAACTAATTTATTTTTAATAATCGATGACATAAAAAAGAATGAAGGGAGTTGATGTTAACTAATGTAGTTGACACAGTCATAATAGAAACACAGTTCGATCATTCAAGAAAGACAATTATATCATAGGAGACCCTGGGCTTGTTTTTCTTCTGGCTGGGCTGGTTTCATGTGAAGAATAGTGAAGGCTTTCCTTTTCTGTTTTCCAAGTTTTAAATATGTCAAGTGATTAGTTTTCTGATTAAATTTGAGCCAACAAGATAATTTAATTAGAGGATTAAGTTTGTATTAACAGTGATGCCTTAATCATTGTGTAGTTTTAAGATTTTCATTCATGTTTTCACTGCAAATGATTATTTATTTTTTGAATTGAAACCAATGAGAAAATTCAATTAAAAGGGTGATTTATTTATCAGAAAACTAACGACAATTGTTTGGACAATGTGAGTCCTAGAATTTAGTAACATTTTCCTTGTCAAGTTTTGAGAACCCTCAACAAGGTTCCTTACAGATGATATAGAAGTGTACCCAGTGCCCCTAGAAGTTTCCTTCGAGATGAAATGGCAGCTGCAGCGCTAGAGCAATATTATGATAAAAAGGAAACAATGATTCAAACTTATGCAAATTAATGAGCAGCAACATTCGAAATCACAAATTCACAATACAATTGTATTCTCAATTTGGCATTACACACTAGTCGAGAAATAACTTAAAAGGGCACCTAAAGTAACTGATACAGGCAAATAGCATAAGCTTAAATTTACATGCCAAGTTATTATTGATCCTCAGCAGGGAGCCGAGCTTGGCAACCAGCTCAACCCCAGCAGACAGGGGGAGCATGAAGGTGCAAAGCAATTTGACCCAGCACTTTGCAAGCGAGATACCAGCCATGTTTGGGCTGGTCCAGAAGAGCAACAGCAACATACAGACGATAAGCATCCTTTTTCACCGCCAATGTCGTCCCAAGATGGATGAAGAATCAGTATCAGCATCAGAGAACAGAATGAACACCATTTGAGGCAACTGTTCCAACAAAAGGTATTAAGAAACATGAAAAGTAACAGTACCTCTACCTCTGACAGTTGCATGGCGATCAAGGGGATGGGTACATGCTTGGGTACGACATGTCGGTTGCCTTGCCTGAGGCGAAACCATTGTTATTGGCAGTAGGCAACACGTCAAAAATGCTAGGCATTGTTGGAAGTGAGTCACTAGGTTCAAAAGATGCTGGCAGAGCAGACATCGCTGTGATTCCCATTGTATGTGTATTGAGCAAGGGGATACTGCAAATATTGGTTGTTTTGCTCAGGAAATTCACATGGGAATCTTGGGTCAGGAGCAAGGAGACCATCCAGTGCTAAAAATTCATCAGTTGAGAGTTCTCTGTCAGCAGGCAGGGTAGTGCCTTCCATGGTACCATCATCATCTATGTGGAAGTTGTTAGGCATATCTCCTAACCCAGAAAGTCCTGACAATTCATTGTAGAGGTCGAGTGTGTTCACTTCAAAAGCATGAGCCTCAGCTTCAGACATGGGAGGGAGAACAGAGTTCTGCAATAGAATGTAACTAGTAAGTTGAGAAGTCAAAGTAGGAAGCACATAAGTAATCAGCAAGGAAGCTACCAAAATAGAGATTGACCTACCCCTCCAAAAGAATTGTCATGAAGAGGAGAATCATTCAGAAACATTGACAATTCTTCCAATAAAAATCTATCAAATTCAGGAGGATTGCACAGATCATTGACCTCATTAGAAACATTGTTCTCAGAAACCATCCAATCTTGAATATCAGAACCAGTAACTGCATTGCCAAATTTCACGCCCTCAACACAAGTATTAGCAGTAACATCAAATGTTGATTCCTCCCTAGCACATGCAGCAGATGAATATTGTAGGCTTGGTTCCTCCATGGTACCAGATGGCGTAGCTTGTTGAACATGTGGGTCCTCCACAGGGTTTACTACTTCTGAAGAGGGCATCAAATGAAACATGGTTTCAGCCTCTACATTTTCCCATTTATCTTCATTGAATGGAGCCCCATATTGCTCCCCAATCCTCGGACCAAGGCCACTTTTCTTGAAAATTTTGCAGAGCACATAAGCATCCTACAAGAAAAAAGAACAAATTTAGCAAGCCAGAAATAAACAGAATTGTATCAAGAAAAAGCAATATAATGAATTACTTGTTACAACTACACAAAAAAACATACCCCAGTTCTGTTTTAAACTTTTCATTGATAATGTTTCATATAAATACATATTAAACAGTTCAAATGATTCTTAACTCGATCCATGCCAGAGAGAATATAAGAACGACACATTGAATTGGTGCTGCTAGACTTCCCAAGTAACAGATCATTTATTTAAGTGCAAGAGAGAATTTTCATGTGCATTACATTAAAAAATTATTAAAGCAAACTGACAGAAAAACAGTGCATTAATGAAAAGCAATACCTTTGAGAAACCAGCAGAAACCAAAGAATCATCTTCCATTTTGTATTCATACATCACCCAGTCTGTCCTGTCACCTTTAGGTGCCTTGCCTTCATGAAAGATCAATGTTTTCTTCGACCCAACAATGCAAGAGTTTAGTATTATGGTTCTATCTTTTCCACTAGTTTTCCAGTAACCATTTGGTGTGGCACGGTTTGTCTTGGACCCATTAGGATATTTCTTATCACGAGGACAAAAGAAGAACCATTCTAAGTCCCTGCTTCGAAGGCAGGACTTATCTGCACATTAGTTAAAAAATAAGGTCAGTGCACAATCAGAGAATTTTTACTTGAGAAATCTACTTGCTCGAGCACAACTTATTCAAACAGAAAGGCAAAGTAATTACCAGGGAGATCCCAGGGAGCGAACTTGTACAATTCGACCTCTGCTATAGCATCCACGAGAAGCTTTTTCCCCATGATCTTCCTCTTCAAGTAGTAGGAACAAAGCTCAACATCGGTTGGGTGGAAACGGAAACCGGGAGGCAGGCTAGTTTGCGCCATCAGCTTAAAACCTTCAGCACCGACAAGACAACAGCAAGATCGAGACAAAAGCTATGTGAAGGAGATCGCAAGTTTGACCAGCAAAAGAGATTCTTCTGTGCACAGAATGGAGAACCTAAGAGCACAGAACCAAAAGGAGCTGGAGGGAACCCCTCTGAAAGTCTGAACACAGAATGCAACAAGAAAGACTTCAGAAGACTGAAATTTAGAGAGCAGGACACCTCAGAGTTAAGTGAAGTCTTCTGAAGAGAGATCAGCAGTGTGACAGGACCAAAAGAGATGTTGGTCAAGCCACAGAAAGAAACTAGGGAGCACAATAGATGAGGAACTTTGTGCGGCAAGACTCAAGGTGGGAAGCAGGAGACCAAACACTCAACCAACAGATGTTTCTGAACGCAGATGAGAGAGAGAGCGGACTTGAGTCTTGCCAAATTCACCAGCTACAACTGATTCACATGGTAGGAAGTATTGACACAAAATTCAGGTGGTCCACTTGTATCAAGTGAAATCTCGGAACTTTATGCAATATATGAACCAGAAGTAGCACGAGAGGATATAAGGGTGTCCTCCGGTGACTTCAGCAGACATGAGTGACGAGGATCAAAATCCTGCATGGAAACATCATGAAAGGTGAATACATGGAAGAACCAGACATGGTGTATGAAGCATTTGCTGACCAGTCAGTGAAAAATGAACAAGTTTTAACCAACCAGACGCGATGACATGTTTAACAAATTCCACTAGACCTAGACAGTACATGAGAACATACTTTCAACTGGTAAAAGACTGCAAATAGGTGCTTAGGTGTGCTACTTGTCATAGACGTGATACGCCATCTCATGCTACTTCTACAATCACAAATCATAACTTTAGGACCTAGGTTGACGGAATTCCGGTGAATCACCCAAGCCAACGATCAAACCAAACATAAATGTCCGCAATCAACCGCAATACACGTCTTCAGTACTAGGTCAAAACTGCACAACCAACGCCTCGATCAATCAAATCCTAATAGATGTAAACCGATCAACAACACATACCCGAATTCTACGGCCTGACCGATCTAGCGCAACCTAACCTGCAATCCAAACACAAAGCCGCGATCTTCGAAGACGAAACGACCCGATCTACAAATCCGCTAACCCTAATTTCGATTTCAACGCATAGATGCGGTCAAACCTCCCCAATCACACCCAGATCGAACCCCGATCAGCACGAATTCAACCCTAACCGCAACCAGATCGGCGCAGATCGTCCTAATCCAAACAGATCGGCGCGATAACCAAGGAGCTTAAGGGGTGTCGGAGGGTCTTACGCGGAGGCCGGAAGGGATCCAGCAGGACGATGGGGATGAACTGGGAGGACGTGAGGAACGCCGTCGGGTCGATGAGGTGAGGTGCGGTTTGTGTGGGGGTGGAAAGATAGGGCTGCTCTTTTATAAGCTCCGCGGGTGTGGGGTTGGGCCGGGGCACTGGCAAGTAGGCCCATCTGGTTTGGTTTTTTAACCCGAGTTTCTTTTCCTTCCTGTTTGGTTCTTTTAACTCGAGTTTCTTTTCCTTCCAACCGCGGTGCGTCGTGCGCGACTCCGGGGAAAGTTCTCCGAGAGGCAGCCAAATTTCTGCAGCCGCCGTGCCTGGGTTTTACGCCTGCGCCCTGCGTTGATGGGTGCAGGCTCGGTCTGGTCAAATAAATTTAGACAACTACCACGTGATATTCCGGGGTTTTTTTATATTTCGGGGTTTTTTTATATATTATGTACGGTAATATTTTTAAATAATTAGATCGTAGTATGAAAAAAATTACATAAAGTATTTGATAAGCTCAGTATATTAATGATTTTATTTTCTAAATCATTTTTCACTATAACAACTGAAATAGCAAATAGATACAAACTTGAGGATAAATAATGGTATCTGAAATTACTCATTACAGTATAAAAAGATGAAAGAAAAAAAAAGATTTCAGGAACCCCAAATATACTAACACAAAAACACATTGTAACTGCACTACACACAAGATTTGTTGTACCTTGATTATCAAAGTTGATGATATAAACCTTCTGCTATGCTCAAATAATAATCTTAATTATCAAAGCATATAATATAAAGGAATAGCCATATAATATATAGTTGAATATTCCGCGCATTGCTATGGGATAATTTAAATGGATTGAACATAAGCAATGATGTAAGGATATTAACACTTCATTGGAAACTAAAGAAAAAATATTTACTGGCAACATGAAACACTGAGAGATGTTACATAAATAGCTAGAATGAAACATGGAGTTTAAAAATGCTATAATTTGTAGATCCTATTAATTATTTTTTATCAATCATGCAAGCATATGACATTTATATTTGAAGAAAATTACGACTAGAGATTTTTAATTTCTCTGGAGGTTTTTTCAGGTCATCAAGCATGCATATATGTTCATTCTATATTTGTAGAGCAAATTAAGTTGGTTTAAAAATTATTTAAAATATATGCAAGTGTGATCTAGTTTTTTTATCTCGTAATGTAGAACACAATAATAAAAATGAAATTTAAAATGGATATCATATGGGTGAGATACATTATTTTAAAGTTTTTTTACCATACACAATGATGTGGCAGTTAATGCTAGATGGGTGCTGATGTGTCATGTGTTAATTGGTTGTTGATGTATCATACTTGCATATGTAGAGATTTGCATTAAATATTCCTTAGTGAGTCATCTCTATATAGTATGTTCATTCAATATTTATAGAGCAAATTAAGTTGATTTAAAAATTCTTTAAAACATATGCAAATGTGATCCGACATGCTTTAACTTCTACAAAATGAATTACTCACTATAGCAAAAACATTTGTTCTATCTCTCCTGGTAAAATGAACTACCAAAAAGAAAAAAACCAGTGAAGCCATGCAAAGAGAGCTTCGATGACATTGCACTGAAAAGGAAAGACATTGCAATTAAGATAAGAAGTAGATTAGAAGTTTTTGAAAAGGAAATACATTGCAATTAAGATAAGAAGTAGATTAGAGGTTTTGAATAAGGACAGAGAAAAATAGTTTCAGTTTGAAAATTACCCTTTAAAATATGACTTTTCTAATTAGGCTAGCGTTCCTGCAATCGATACGGCTCTGATATCATTATGTCACACCTGATTTTAAAGTTAAACTGAATGTTCATAGTATGTATGTTCAGGAATCAACTTTCTACACATACCATACAAAAAATGGATACAGAATAATCAATATCACAATATATAATATTACATGATTAATGTTTTTAACAAAAGATTAAGTCAAACACTCTTGAATCATAGCAGTGGAAAGACACCATAATTCTGCAGTCTATCGAACAGGGGTACTCGCTCGTCTAGAACTCCTCATCTAAATACTTCAATTTTTCATCAGCTTCTGAGCAGCAGTTTAGTAAGGTTGAGTACACTTATGATTGATACTTAATAAGTGTGGAAAAAATACGATATGCATGCCATAATAACAATGATAAAGTTGGAATAAGACTGAATGCAGAAAATCACCTATACTTAACTCATTAATTATTAGCACATATTTACTATGTGAAAGTTGTATACTGAAACTACCCAATATCCCAAATTAATCAAAAGGTGTTCACATAGACTATTTGTCCCACAGAGGACATTGTCCAACAGAAGACAATGGTTGACACACAGGCTCACACTCTCACAAAACACAATCTCATCCATCATCCATCTAATCTCAAGAGGATCTCAGACCGCTTCCAACTGCAAGCTCGACTATCATGATAGTTGCACACTCTGTAGAAGTTAGTATCTTGTACCCACGTGTAGTGATTTTAGCACCTTTCGACGATTAGAGAACCTCCATATTGCCATGTCTGCTAAAGCACAATCACACTGTCATGATGTGAGAGCAGGAGATCACAACATACCTTTACAAAGGTCAACTCTAGTTCGTATGTCTTGCTTTGACATATGTTTTCTCTTCTTGGGTATAACAGTACCCTCAGACCCCTTTCATAATTGCTAAAGTTTCCCCACTGAAGCTCCTTTTGCACATTGTGGTCTCTTAGGTATAGTCATACCAGTCCACACATCCGACAAGATAATTCACTAGAGCATTCCTAATTAGTTAGTAAGTTATTTCATATCGGACATATGACAACACCTGTTGTCATGGAGTGTCTACTACTAAGAACCGATCCTTAGCAGATTCGAGCAAGACTAACCACATCTCAAGACTTAATCATCTACATCATTCTAAACCTTACTCAAACCACAATATCAAATCTCTATCACGGTCAACTCACATCACGACGTATGAAAGATCATAACTCTTAATAAACCACAAGTCAAACTCAACATCATAAAAGATGGAAGACTTGTACGATAACTCATGATTGCAGGGCTAAGCAAATCTACCAACCATAAATCCCAATCCTGAGGGTATGAAGGTATATGTAATCAAATTAATGCATGTAAATGTGTAACTAGAGGAAGAAAGAATATATGATCAACATGGATAAGGAACACTTGCCTTTCTCTCTTGCTTGTTGCTACTCAAAGTCTTATTCTTCAAGATCCTGAAGGTTATCGTAGATCACAACGTCTAGACAATAATGACTGGAAATAAGCAATATAAGCAACAAATAAAACAGTATATTAAACAGTACCTAAATATAAAATAAATAGTATCAAAAGATTCTACTCATTGCTACAAATGCATGAGCACAAGAATCAATTGAATCGGAGCTACGGTTAACAAGTTATGAAGGTTTAAAGTTAATAGATCTAAAAATAGTTAAGAATAAATAAGTCACATACCTAATTGTAATTATAAAAAGTTAAACAAGGCTCTAAATGTAAAATTACAAAGGCAAAAAAATAATTTCCAAAAAGTTAAGGGTTATTTGTAAAATTTTAGGAATCAAAATATAAATAAAATGAAACCAAAGGATTTATATGTAAAAAGACAAAGACTGACAATTTTTGGAATTAAAAGAATTAAATTTGTACTGGAAAAGAATTAAGAAAATAAATACTCCAAAGAGCAGGGGCTTCGATATAAAAATATTTTTGAAATAACTTTTTAGAATTATTTCTCTATAGAAAAAGGATCATGAAAATAAATATTAAAAAGGACAGGGGGCTATTTTACAAGAGTTTCTAAATCTGGGATTTTTTTAAAATTACAGAATTATTTGCCTAAAGAAAAATCTGTGGATCGGGTTCATGGACTCGTGAACCAAGTCCACGATGGCTCATGGGTCTAAGGATCTTCATTAAACACGAACCATCGAATCAGCGATGAAGGACTTAGATCAAAATAGCGAAGGGATATGTTTTCGATCTAATCTCGGTCGTTGAATCAAGGATGGACGGCTTGGATTTAATGAGATCGAAGGGTAAGCACGATCTAATCTTGGTCGTCGGTTTATACTTGGATGATCGAGGTTGGTTTCTGGCGTCCAGGCAGCGAGCAACAGTGAGCGACATCGCTATGGATTGGGGGTGGGGCAACGCGGAGAAACTGGTTTGCTTACCTTGAGGTGGCAGCGGTTAGTCAGGGCGACTGGCAATGGTGAAGCGGCTCAGGTGAAACTTGGTGTCGACGAGGGCAACCTCCGGTGGTGCTTCAGCCTTGGCTCCTTTGGCTACGACGGTGGTGAAGCCCGAGGATCCTTCTCCGGGGGTGTAAGGATCGATGGACCAAGAGGGGAGGGGTGAATTGGGCCTTTTTCAAAATCTAAACGCAATATGAAAACTACTC
>VSTD030004826.1:0-10085 GCA_008808055.3 Sporobolus alterniflorus
GGAACACCTACACTGGTATTTGGCAGGTGTTTTCATATATGGGGTTTGCAGTTATTTCTAACAGGTGTTATAGATTAACTAGACAGCTAGCAAATGTTTCTGGGGAAGATATCATCATACCACATCTTACATATACAAAGCACCATGTTTTCTTAGCATTTATGATGGATATGTCTGGCTAAATGTTACCCTTCACATTCACAGGATCGTGACTTGTATACCTGGGACAACAGATGCTTCCTTTGGTATGTTCTTTCCCTGATTTGTGTTGTAGTCTACTCCATGTCTAACTTATTGTTTTGGATGCATATTTTAAACTGCAGGGCGAGAGGTCATGAGCTACGAAAGCCCGAAGCCCAGTATCGGGATCCACATATTCATTTTTGTGCATTTTAAGCAGAAGCGCAGGCAGAATGTCATCGTGCCATCCTCCAGGGATCATTTCAACACCCGTCAGTTTGCTGAGGAAAATGACCTTGGTCTCCCAATGGATGCTGTCTATTTAAATGCTCAGAGAGAGACTGCTGCTAGGAGGCGCTGAGAATTGCATTCTCATTGCCCAAGTAAAGATAAATTAAGGTGGCTCAATCTAGTCCCTATGCTACAGCTCAAGCTCCTATTATATGAATAAATCAGAGGCGTGTTGCAGATTGTATTAGTGTTTGATTCTTCTGTGAGCAGTAAGATTGAGAAGCAAGAGTGGTCCATGCATGTTTACGCGTGAAATGATTTTATCGTATGGTCTGCTTTCCTGTTTCACATTAATTACACGCATGTCTTGTAACGTCAGATCTTGTAGAAGCGAAATTTGTGGATCTTGTTATGTCACCTTGTAGAATTAGGCTGGTTTCAATAGTGGGTAGACTTTATCTCACTTTTGATCACGTCATGTTAGTTTTCTCTCTCCCTCTTAATCACCAGTGCTCTAGCAACAAACAACAATATTCAGCTCACAAGCTTCTCTCTCAGTTAGCATCATCATTCCACACTTAACTATTTTAGAATTTATTTTTTGGACAACAAAATTAAAAAATAATTATATAAAAATTAAAAATATGATACATAAAATAAATGACTAGTTTTGAATTTTTAGATTTTTTTAGAATTTTTGGACCTCCAACGATATTTATAGGTGGATGGGACGAAATTTAAAAAAATAGATATTTTTTATTTTGACCTCAAACAATCAAAAATGACTATTTTTAAATTTAAACATTTAATTTTGAATTAAACTGAAAACATGAACTAATCATGTGCTGACACCTAGCTATAGGCCACCAGCTCTAATGATGGTCGATGGTCAGACCGCCACAACTCCGATAGAGATTGTACCGCCCACCCAGACGGTCTCTAGCGGTATAGGTCACATGGGCCTTTACTCAGCCTGAGCCGGTCGGCAGGTAGCGACCCGCATTAGAACCGGCCTTATGGAGACCCTCCGTACTTCCCTAAGCTCTGTTAAATACGGATATGATGGGAGTTGTTGCCCAAAGCACAAGAGGATTTGCCTATCAGAATTGTTAGTGTTAATATGAGAGTTGTAGGTTTAACAGTTACGATGGCTATTCCAGTCTCACCTAGTTTTCAGGATTTCCTTTATATGATTAGACAGTTTTTCTTCAGTAATAATTTTCTGGTCAATTGCACAATGACAAAGCCAGTGCTAAATAAACTCAGGATCTCCTTTGGTATGCCAACTTTCAGATGCTTAATAAAATGCCTCTCAGAAGAGAAACGTGGAACACAGCGCATCAGCAGTAGCCCGTTTCCCCCATCACCCCAGCTTCGTCAACAGAAGCCGTTGTCGCTACGGCATTTCACGAAATGTAACGGAAAGAAAAGGAATGTAGGGTTGCACCAATCGATCCTTACCGGTTACCGCCGACACCATCTTGATGCAATGGAAGCAACTGCCGATGCCTGGACGCTCTGGGGCAGGGCTCGGCGGCGTCGATCATCACGGTTCTCGCCGCCGCCGCCACATCCCAACATCCGCCGCACCACAAGCCGTTTTTGTATTTCCGAGAGTATTTTCCCACGTGGTACGACAGTTGGAATACGCGTTAGTGGGCCGAATGTATGACTGGGCCATACCAAGAATTTTGATGATTGCAAATTGGGATCGGCCCGGTCCGAGCCTCACTCGGGTGCGAATGAATTCCACCAGCAGGAATGGTCCAAGTCGAACAAACAAACATTTTCACTCGCGAAGGATGCGCTGAAACGAGAAGGGGAAATCTACTCGTGACATTGCAAGAGTGCTGCAGGAACAAATAAAGGGAGGAATCGAAACACTTCCCAAAATGCTACCATTACATTTTTTTTCGAAAAATCAGGGGGGAATTTCATTAAAAAGGGGCCATCAGGTTGGATACAATTACAGAGCTCGTTGGATCCATGCTGCTTCCATCACTTGCCGGCAGCAGCAGAGTGATCAGCGGCAGCGGCTCCCCTGCTGCTGCTGCTGCTGCTGGCAGTATTTGTGCTGGAGCTGGGTGAGGAATCCCTTGTTCTCCTGGTCCAGCTACCACGCCTTGCGCAGTTGCGCTGGAGCTCGTTCTCGTGCATGACGCTAACTATAGATCTGTTTAGCTGCTGTGCAGGTCCGATCGCGCACGATGGAAGGGGTGTGAGACGTGCCTTTACCCTTTAGCTAGAAAGGAGAGTGATCGGTCTAAGCAAGTCGTTTTTTGATGCCGTATCAACAAGCCGACCGAGAGCCTGACTCATCGAATATGTCGACAAGACCTAGTGAGTCTAGTTCTCGGTGATCAACAAGTGTGTATCGGTAGACCGACGGGAAGTCGGTTCGTCGAATATGCTGTCAAGATCAAGTGGACCTACTTCTCGTCAATAAGATCTAGACGTCTCACCAGATAGGTGATGCACAACACACTAATTGAATACTATATTATTGAATATTCATTGTATTGATTATTGGTTGATACATATATATGTCTCCACTTACATATTTATATATGTTTCTATTTTAACTAGGATTTATATATGCACAATCATAAGAAAACAACTAAAATAATTAGATCATGACTCTTCCTTCACGGTCTTAATTCAAATATTATAGTACACGGAATATTGGCTACCGAAACCTTCCGATGTTGCAGATAAAAACTCTTAAGTTTTCTTAGCCGATAATGTCCCATTTTGATTTCTGGATGATTTATTCTAATATCTTCTTGTATTCTCTAATTCTTGCTTCATCTGATCCTGAGTCTCATCCACATCAGTTGATTTTTGCAAATTTTTGACTAATTTGGTTAAATCCACCCTTATTGATAGCTAGCTACCGCACCTAGGGTGTGTAAAAGAAGAGTCGAGGGTGGCGGGAGAGATAGTTTGGAGAATATCTTTTTTTCAAGATCGTGCGTTCGCACGTGTTGGATTAAGAGAGGAGAGATTGTTACAACATCTCACAAGGAGATGCGACATGACCGATTACATTGAACGATTACCCCACTAAATCGACGTTACACCATAACTCAAGCATTGTCCTGATTGATTTGGCCACATCAGTGGGGGAAGTGGTAGTTTGATGAAAGGCTCATGCATTCCTATGACGCCAGATGTTCCAGATGGCGTAGATCACCGTGGAGTCAAAAGCGCGACGTCGAGTCTTAACAACATTCTTCCTAGAGCGGAGCCAACAATCTACAAAGCTCTCCTGGTAGGCTGGCGTTAGTGAATGCCAGCCATACCGGTGCAGAGTAGTGTGCCATGTCTCATGAGCAAAGGGGCAGATCAGGATCAGATGATCGACGTGCTTCGACTCCTGGGCGCACAAGGCGCATTCAACAGAGGCGTTCAGACCGTGGCGATGCAACCGTTTTGTGGTCCAACATCTATGGAGGAGAACGAACCATGCAAAGAAGCGACACTTATTCAGAACGCACGTCTTCCATAGTTGGGCCACCCCCTGAATGGTTGTCTGTCCATTGAACAAGGCTTTATAAGCTGAGTGTCAAGAGTAGTTACTCGATGCCTCCCAACACCACAGGAGCTTGTCGGCCACGCCCACCGTGAGCTGCACTGCTTGAAGCTGTTGATGGACCTCAATGTACTGGATGATGACGGGGATTGTGAGGGCTCTGGTGATGTCCTGAACCCAGGACTGATTCAGTAGCACTGAGGCTACCGTTCGATGCCGGCGACTAGCATTCGAAGTAGCTGCCACCAGGTTTGACGCAAGGTCAACAAGACACGCTCCCCCCCAGCCAGGGGTCTGTCCACAAGAGGAAGGTGGAGCCGTCACCTAACCGAAGTTGAACAGATGCCTCAAAGAATGCCTTGGTAAGGCTATCTTCCCCGCTCGGCAACGAAGTCCAGGCGCGAGCTGGGTCAGTATGGTGAAGCCAAAGCCATCAAGCGTGGAGCACCACTCCCAGTAGCCGCAGGTCGATCATGCCCAATCCACCAAGGTGTAGTGGCCACTGAATACGGCACCAGGCCACCAAGCACTTACCGCTTTGAACCATATCCGTTCCTGTCCATAAGAATGCACGCATGAGCTTCTGGAATTGTTTCAGCAACCATGAGGGCAGCCCAATACTAATGGAAGTGTAGACCGGCACGACTGTCATCGTTGTTTTGATCAATGTCAATCTGCCACTGTGGTGCATCAGCCTCCCCTTCCAAATTGGTAACTTATCAACGACCTTGTCTAACAGCAGCTGGAGGGCTGATTTTGGTAGCTGTCACCAATAGGCGACAACAGTATCCCTAAGTACTTGATCGGAAAGTCCGTCGTTTGACACGGGAAGATATTTGTTGCGAGGGCCATCTGATCTTTCGAGCACCTGATGGGTGCCATTTGACACTTGGCCAGATTGCATCCAAGGCCTGAAGAGTCTTCAAAGAGTGCTAACACATTGTGGGTTAACTACAAGTCTTGAACCGATGGAGATATGAATAATACCATATCATCTGCATAGAATGAGGCACGATGGGGCAGCCGTGTGCCAAGGGGCTAATGAAGCGACCAATTGTCTGCCTTTCGAATTAAAATGTTGATAGCTTCCATCACTAGTAAGAACAACATAAGTGAAAGTGAATCGCCCTAGCGCAGGCCATGAGCGTGACATATTTTCTCCCCTGGATTATCGTTCATCAAGATCTTAGTGATTGCCATTGACAAAAGCACTGATGTCCAATCTCTCCAGAGTCTAGAAAATCCAACAAACTCCATGATGTCCAATAGGAAGGGCCATGCCATGGAATCAAAGGCCCGAGCAATATCAATTTTCATGAGGAGTGTGAGCCTTTTCCTTGCGTGCAAGAGTTTAGCCGAGGAATGGACCATCTTGAAATTAACTTGGATGAAGCATCCTCGGATAAAAAGCGCTCTGGCTAATGTGCACCAGTTCACTGAGTTTGGGAGTCAATCGGTTAGCCAATACTTTAGAAAATAGATTGACGACCGTGTGAATTAGGGATATACGGTGGTAATCCCCGATTCCAGTGGCCTCTGCAGACTTGGGCAGTAAAGTCATGACCTCTTCATTGATGTTGTGGAAACCTCTAGTGTCTAGATGGCAGAAAGCGTCGAAAGCACTCATGAGTTCGTGCCTGATCACCGACCAGGTTGCCTGGAGCAAGCGTGCGGTAAAGTCATCAAGCCTTGGGGCTTTGTCCGGTGGTAGGGCTTTAATCACCAACCAAACCTCCTCTTTTTGAGAACTGTGAGCTTATGCCAGCCAGATCAGGGTGAGGCAAGTCTAACCTGTCTAGCTTGATACGTCGTGCTTGTGTCAACGGAGTTGCCTAGACTTGTTCGAAGAACTCTAGAGCCGCATTAGCCTTAGCATCCTCCAAGACCGCCATGCTACCTTGGTGATCCAGCGCGTGGATGAAGTTGCGACGCCAGTGCGCGTGGTAGAACTTGGTCGCCACGTCTCCTTCATGTAGCCAAAGCATGCGAGCTTCCTGTCTGGCGATAGTACGTTGCAGCGAAGACATACCCAAAACTTTTAACTTGAGCTCTTTACGTAGAGATTCTTCATGCGGGCCAAGTGAACGGTGATCACCAGCGGCCTCCAAGTGTGCCACCACTTCTTTAGCTATTGTGATCTGCATCCACACGTTGCCGAGAAATCTGTCGCTCCAGCTCTTGAGGAAATGGGTCGTATTTCAGAAAACCCAATCAAGACGGGAGAACGGGCTTGCGTTCCTTAATGGGTAGTGCCAGGATCTTTCAACAACCTCTAAGAACCCATCACAACGAGTCCAGAATGACCGGAACAGGAATTGCTTCTTGTTCTGATGCTCCGCATCAGTGCTAAGAAGTGGTGTGTGGTTGGAATAGATAGTTGGTAGGGCTTGAAGATCACTCCTTGGGAAGATGTCATCCCACTCATCAGACATGAATGCACAGTCAATGTGCTCTAGCGTTGGATGCGTGCGCTCATTGCTCCATGTGTAGAGTCGACCACTGAGGTGGAGTTCTTTGAGATCTATGTCGTTGAGAAAGCATCAAAACTGCCCCATGAGTCTCCGATTTAGCCGGTTGTTGTTTTTGTCTTGTGCCCTATATATCATGGAGAAGTGCCCCATCACTAACCATGGGCCTTGGAGGGCACCTCCGACCGTCTGGAGCTCCTCCAGGAATTCCAGTTTCTCTGCATCGGCGACAGGTCCGTAGACCGACATGAGCCACCAGCCAGCCCCCCAGCCGCACGTCTGATCTTGATAGTCACTAAGAACCTCTTGGAGGAGGAGTTTGTGACCAACTAGCATGAGGCTTTTCAAGCAACTAGAATACCCCCACGTATTTGCACTGAAGGGAGATAGGTATAGTCGAAACCAGCACCAAACATTTGTATTACATCAAAGTTCGAAATTACATTAAGTTTAGTTTCTTGCAAACAATGGATCGATGGTGGCTCAGCTGCGACCAACTCTCGCATCGTGTCGCGATAGGCACAGGAGTTAAGGTCATGCACATTCCATATAATGAGGTTTTCAGATCCCATCAAACATGTGGCGACCAAGCAACCAAGGAGATTGAGCGCTGACTAAGCGATCTCCTCCACCATGTCACCCTCCTCTGGGGCCAGCACATGGCTCACAAAAAGTTCCTGTATCGTCTCCACTTGAGCTTCGGTAAGGCCATCTTTGAAGGTGTTGATGTAATGATCAAAGTCGCTAGACTCCACGTGGACATCCCCAACCATTCCCAGCTTACGCATAAGCACATTCTGTGCAGCAGCTACCACATGAAGTCTGCTCCTAGCATTCTTTGCAAGGCAACTGCTGTGATGTGGCACCACATTGGGCGCTAATTTCTTTCTTTGCCACCTCTGACGTGGCGCAGACTGAAGAGGCTGTGGCAGAATCGAGGAGGACAGATGTTGGACAACGGAAGCTGGGCTAGATGGGGTGGACCATTCAGGCATAGAGCCTGGTGAGACACCTCTAGTGGTGTTGACAAATTGCGTAGCCTCTTCTCCTGGCATAGTAGGAGCCGGGTCGGGACTAGGCTGTGACATCCAAATCTGTTCATCAGTGGTGGAAGTCACAACCTGATGTGGCTTGAAAAAAACTGCTTACAAAGAAGGGTTTTGAATGCTTAGAGGTTCCACCATTGGCAAGTGTTCCACATGGAGACTTTGCTGGGGTGAAGAGGCCATTGTGGCACCGTCTTGCATGACTGGACCGGGCTGTGATGGGACCGTTGCATGGTCATGCACATTGCATGGTCCTGTGGCCCCTTGACCACTGAGCGAGCGTGCTTCCCCGGGCATGGGGTCCCACACACGTTCTGCGCATGCCACGCTGAGGGTGGGAGGAGCAAAACAAAATAGTTCATCGGGCGGGGGTGCGAGATTTTGGGGGTTGCATGGAGGCAGCATGTCGCTGTAGACTCCTGGCAGCGATGACTCCACTAACATTGGGTCCTAGCGATGATCCACCAGCGGTTCATCATGAAACCAGCATATGAGCATTATTTCCCCTGAATGCTCGCTTCCCTAGGACAGGCATCCGTGCCAGCGTATCTCTGACATGTGTGAGCTTTTACTGACCGTTGCATGTAATGACCTATCTGGGCCATACTGTCACCCGCTTGGGTCACTATACCATCCTAGCACCGTGTCGACTTCTGGTTCACTTGCATGCTGTTGGTGCCGAAAGCTGTCACCGAGCCACCGGCAGCTGCGCCTTGGGAAGAAGGCTACACATTGTACCGACCCCAATTCACGCCCCCACCGTGGCTTGTGAGCGATGGCCACAAGTCACCGACGAAAGCCTGTAAACTTTAGGCCATGGGCGTAGCAAGGTGCTCAAGCTAGGGCTGGGGCCGGGGATGCCATCATTGGCTGAGTCTTTATTGGAGTCCGACTGGTCATCATCCGAGTCTAGCGGGATGGTGAAATCAAGGATTTCCACTATCATGATGAAGACTCTGAGCTGGAGGGTGCCTTGCTTTGCATGAATGATCTCTGACGCCGAAAGGAATAGCGGTGGGGCACGCTCCAGAAAAAGGCTGCTCCAGCTCTAGGAACATGCATCTAACCTCTGTCGATATCAGGTCAGGATGAACCGCCCATGCCACCGCTAGGAAGTGGGACATGTCCGACCCATCTGCCGAGCTTGGCGACGTGTCAAAGATGAGGCACGAAGAACCAACCACCAATTGTGCCGTGTCTAGTGATTTGACTTGGGCAGGTATATTCTCTAAGGCCAGGAAGACCTTGAAATGCAACAGAGAGAAGAGCGTGCCCATCTAACGGTGATATCGACCAAAGATCAAAATAGACTCGTCCCTCGAGGGCGATGAGGCGTGTAGCACCTGATCTGCCATCCTGTCGCCGCGGAAGGTGATGAGGAAAGAGCCAGCCTTGTAACGGTGAACTTGGACGTCCCCTTCGGCTATGCCATGGTGTTGAAGCAAGTAGGTAGCCACCTGGGCAGGAGAGCTGGTCAGTCTTGAGCCACCCACACAAGCGACTAGGGCGGAGCAGAGCTCCTCCTCTGCTGCATTCATAGCAGTAGTCCACGAGATGACCTACATCTCAAATCACGGGCACCTTTGCAAGGCCCCGACCGGCACTGGTGGCGATGGGGGAGGGGGGTGGTGATGTCGACGATGGTGGTGGAGATGGCAAGATGTGGCGGGAGGGGGAGCCATCTGGGGTGGAGCGGGGAAGAGGGGTTTGAAGGGGTAGGGGAACCTGCCGACCGTATCCTCCTAGCTTGGCGAAGTGGGTGTGGCGATCACCTAGCAATAGGTTTAGTTTAGCTAGTGCAACATCGCTAGCCCTAGGGTTAAGCACCACAGTGGTGGACTGCTATGGGTGAGCTAGGGGGCCATCTTACTCTAACGATCTTGGACATTTGCAGGCCCATGCCTGGTGCCCCTCCCTGTGGCAGCGGAGGCAGCGAGGCACGCAGGTGCAAGCCACCACGACATGGTCGGTGCAAAGGCAATTGAAGCAACGCCCTACTACCAGATTGGAGGGCACCAGCCGGTGGGGAAGAAGGGCTGGTGCCTGCCGCCCCACCCTGCACCATTTCTTCTTGCGCACCACCAACTGCCATTGCTCATCCACCGCCGGCTACTAGCAGCGCTGGTGTGCGTGTCAAGCGTCTGCCATGAAGCCACCTGCCACCTCACCAACCTGAGGAGTCAGCCGATTACTAGATTCCCTAGCGTGGATCGGCCCCAGATTAGAAGCGGGGGCCTTACCTTTGGAGCGACCTGCTCCAGATCCAATGAGATCTAGAGGAGCATTCCCTTTGCCCAGCATGACATCGGTGAACAATGGTGACAGGGAAGTGGAGAAGGGGCAACCAGACGACAGAGAGCGCCCTTCCGAGGAGGAGGGGCTGAAGAGGAGCCAATCAAGGAGCTCCTCTCCAACGAACCGGTAGGCCGCCAACAACAAAGAGAAGGGGGAGGTATTGGAGTTCAGTCTGGAAGACGGTCAAGACGGGGAAGGAGAATTTGGAGGGTCGGTGCCACCGGAGGACAGCCGGCCGTGGCAGGGGGTGGATGGCGAGGAGGCCGCTCGCTAGCCATCTCTACTGATTCATACTCCTTCGAGCACGTTTGGAGAATGTCATGTATAGTCTTG